>CAUYON010076045.1:0-13791 GCA_963573935.1 Arctocebus calabarensis
AATGTCCTTATATAGTGATCAAGAAAATGCCATGAAGGCTATCTGTAACAGTACGATCAAAATATTTCTGAATGTATATGAATCGTGCCCTATGATTGCACCAATGTACATAATTATGATTCAATAAAATTATTTTAAAAAATCCTTAAGCAGTGTATGATAGAGGGTAAGTATTAGGCTCTAGAGGTTCAAATTGTGATTTTTTCACTTCCCAGCTATGTAAGCCTGAGTGAGTTAGTTTTTCAGAGCCTTAGTTTGAAATAACAATAAAAATGATAATAGCCACTCTTAGAATTATTATGACTATAGTAAGAATTCAATCATGAATGAGCATAGTATATAGTAAGTACTCCAATAGATCTATTATTTTAAATGAACTTGTATTAGCATAGACCACCATCATCTGTCTCCAACATACTTTTCCTACAGTAAATTTCCCTCTGCTGATTTTCCTTCTACTACAGTGTGGTCAAGTGAATTTTTCTTCAGATCCATGCATTATAAAGACTGCTGCTCTGCTTTCATTTATACTGTATCCTCCACACGACACCCTCTCCATTTCCCTCTTCTCACCCAATGTTTTTTCGGATCCTACTTGTCCTTTCAAAGACCAGCTGAAAAATCACTTTGTAAAAAGAAGTTTTCTGTTACCATGAGATCTCAGTTGCATCTCCTGAGGTCACCATATAAATCACACTTACTAGTTTTAAATAACAGAATTCTCACTCACCAATTGAAACAGAAAAGAAATTTATGAAAGGAGATTAAACAAGCCCAGAAATTCTCTGGCGGGGGCAAGTCAGAGAGGCAGACCAAAGCTACACAGCCAGGAAAATTGCCCATCTACATCATGAGAGCTGGTTTAACGAGATCACGGCTCCCATTTCCTCTCTGGACCATGTTCTGTCAACCACACAGCCTTGCATTAATCAGATCTAGACCACATGCCAGCAACATAGCTGCAGGGAATCTGAGAATGCCACACACACCCACACACACACACACACACACACACGGTTTTTATTTGTTTCCTGCTTTGGTTGGTAGAACTTGGTAATGTGAGAAATTACCAACACAGAAAATGTTAAGGATGTGTAATTACAAATAAAAAATGTTTAAACAGGCCTTTACCACTTAAAAACATTTTTATTATAGTAATTTCAAAATACATATAAAATAGAGAAGGATAGTACATTCAACCGCACTCCCTCTCTCCCTGTTTCCCCCTCTCCTTTCTCTAAGAGTCATCAGGTCAAGGCTATCTTGTTTTGTTTCATGGTTGATCCCACCCACTTCTACTTGCAACCCCTCCCTCCTCCACACCTCTGGTTATTTTGAAGAAAAGTGCTGGAATTACATCATATCATTCATGGCCCTTTCATCACCCTAAATGATGACAATGATGTGCTTAATACCCACAACGCCAATATCCCACCTAAAAAATAAAGTCATTTCTTGATGTCAACAAATGTCCAGCCAGCATTTGAATTTCACTGATTGTCTTCAAACTAAGTTTTAAATCTTGAGTAGTTTTAATCCATTTTCAAGCAAGTTTCTGTATACATTATGTTCTCCCATGTCCATTAAATCTCTTTTAATCTATACTTTCCAGCTACTTCTATTTTTCCCTTTGTTACATATTTTGCTGAAGAAAAAGCCACTTATCTCTTAGAGCTTCCTAAATTCTAGATCTTTCTTTGTGGTATTTTTAGGGGTGGACCAGATGTCAGGTCCCCGTGTTCATGGGTTCTTGGTTCCCAGAATGAGGAATGGTTACGGGTATGGAGCAGACGGAGTCAATGAGCAGAGCCAGAGCAGGCAGAGTGCCAGAGTTGAAACAGGAGTCTCTCCTGGCAGGCTCGCCAAAATGGTACTGCAGTGCAGAGACAGCTCCAGGGAGCCACCGAAATAATTATAGCAAGCAAGAGCAAGTTAAGTTTCAGCAAGAAAGGACAGCAAACCCAGCCCCTCCTAGCAACTCTTAGGCTTCACAGAGAGCTCTGTGCTCGATTTTATACACAACTTTTGAGCGGTATCGGCTTCAGGGAAATATATTTCTTCCTTGATCATATTGGTAAAATTTCCCATGGTCTTGATCATGTTCCCATAACAACTCATAATTATCTGTGTATATCAGAAAGTCCCGGGGACATTAATCAGTCCCCTGAAACAGCCAGTGCCCCCCACAACCCACCTGCAGAGTCTTACACCTGCAAGGTCTGGATTAGTGATTAGCCCATTGTCTCAATAGCCCCAGTCAGCCTAACCCAGGCCAGCCCAAAGTAGTCTAACTGCATCCCCCATCCACGCCGCTCACGTCTAACTACCCACCTGACAGTGTTATTTAACATTCCCCTCCCTCAATCCCCGATCCCCGAAAAACCTAGTAATTAGATCTAGAGGCTTGGCTTCAGGTGTTTTTTTAAATATCTGTTTGTCTATTTTCATGTGTAATATTAGCAGCCATTGATGAAAACAGCATAGAACATTATTTTATTAGGAGTTAAAAGTCACGATCTAACATTTCTTCATCAATTAATAGCTGGAATATTACATTCCACTTTATACATATATTATATTTATACAACAACACAAGCTTCCCTGATAAATCTTAGGCTCTTTGAAAGTTTACCTGTTCTCCGTTGATCCCTAAAATGATTCTGTGAAGTGTATGTAGTGGAGTATTATTTTTCCCATTTTATAGAGAGTTTAGTGACTTGCTTAAAACTTCACAGAAGAGGCTCAGCTCCCATAGCTCAGTGGTTAGGGCACTGGCCACATACACCAGAGCAGGTGGGTTCGAATCCAGCCTGGGCCTGTTAAACAATAATGACAATTACAACAAAAAAATAGCTGGGCATTGTGGCTGGCACTTGGAGTTCCAACAACTTGGGAGCCTGAGGGAAGAGAATTACATAAGCCCAAGAGTTAGAGGTTGCTGTGAGCTGTGACTTTATGGCACTCTACAGAGGGCAACATAGTGAAACTTTGTCTTTTTGAGACAAACAATAAACATTGAAGAGTTGGAATTTTTTGGAATAGGTTTCCTGACTCTAAGTACACACTATTTCTGTGCTGCCTCTGTCTTAAGGCACAGAGTTGGTGACCTCCCATTTGGAAAAGAAAGAAAATAGTTCCACGCTTATAAAATGCTCAGAGCATGCTCAATATAGCTTATCGTTCTGTACACAGAGGTACATAGTGTGATCTTGAGAAAGCCTAAAGAAAATAGGAAGGCTGAGCACAGAGCACCTTGGGGGCTTCCTTTCTACTGACTTTCTGTTGGGGAATGACATCCTTGTTTTTGTGGGACCTGGCTATCATGTGAAGAGGTAATAAACTACAGCCTGGCCTTAGAATGCTTTAATAAAAACAGTGAGTCAGCAGATATACAGCAAATACTTACAGCATGAGTCATAAGTGTGTGCTGAGAGGAGAGAGGCCATGAAGGAAATCTTAAATGATTTATATATATGATGTACTTATCCCTTTGAGGATTTTGGTTTTTTAAAATTCTAGACCATTTATTCTAATGGTTCTGATTCATGTATCTGTATCATTTACCTTACTACCTTTCCTTTATTAACTCTAGTGAGTCTCCTTATTTTGACCAAGAGGGAAGTGTGTATATAATTATGCTTGTTAATTTTGTAAGGCTGGAGTAATATATAAATACTCTACCAAATTATAAATAATTCATTTAAAGCAAAAAAAGAGAAGATTCCTTACAATTTCTTTTTCATTGCATAGGAGTCACTAAATAGGTTAAATGGTCTGAAGAAAAGCTTGATAAGCACCAAATTATATAGTTTTTCCTCCCAGAACTCTTCTTTTATGAGGAATATTTTTATTTTTACTTTCCTTATGGATAGATTGACACTGTAAAAGTAGTTTGGATGTGGCATTATTCAAGAATATGAGCAAAGAGTTGAAAGGAAAAGTCATTTTCCAATGACATGCATGAGTGTGCAGGAGCTGAGCAGACTGGCTCTGACTTTGCTGCACATTTGGAAGAAATTGGTTTACAATATGTGTCATCATAAAGACATAAAGGAAATGAACGAACAGCATGAGCCCGGTGACAACTTGCATATTGATAGCTTGATAAAACAACATTCTTTTTTTCACAGAAGAGTTTATTTCGAATGAAACTGGTTCTAGAATGAGGGCATCCAGCCATCGGGCCTATCTAAATTACCTGGGCCCCGTTGATTCTGGAGAGGGGACTCTGCCCGGTTCTTCCAATGTTGCCTTGTATATCCACTTTATCTGCCACCCTTGTATTTACAGAGAGTTGACAAGAGTGATTTGGTATCCAGTTTTGTAGGTCATAGTAGAAAAGAGAGCTGATAAAATAGGCAACTCACATGGACTAGTGACTCCTTCCTTCAGTGTCTGCTATGAAGAATTTGCAGAAAAACAAAAAAGGTGCAGTTTACATGAGGAATCCCAACAGTAAGGTTTTATAATAATTAAAAATCCTGGCATAGAACTCTGGAAGGTTGATGTAGATGGATTGCTTGATCTCATGAGTTTGAGATTAGCCTGAGCAAGAGCAAGACCCCCATCTCTAAAAACAGCGGAGTGTTGTGGTGGGAGCCTGTAGTCCCAGCTGTGGGGGAGGCTGAGGCAAGACGATCACTTGAGCAGAAGAGTTTGAGTTTGCTGTGAGCTGTGACGCCACAGCACTTTACCCAGGGTGACAAAGTTAAAAGCATCCTGGCATTGTACAGGAGATCATAAGGAGAGTTCTAAAATTTTAGGATTCAAACAATGAGACATATGTCACTATATGTAAGACAGGACTGAATTAGTTCTTTGATGGAAATGTCAAATAAATTTATCAGAACACAGAGAGTTAGTTTGAAAATGAATAAGCTGAACATTCATTTCCACAAGTTGAAAATGCAATGGAGAAAATCTTAAGAAACCAGTTGAAAGAAATAAGGAAAAAGGAATTAATAACTAGAAAAGAGAAGTTAATAAAATAAAGAACTAGAACTAAAAACATCAAAACTACCAGTCTCTAGCAAAACTGAGAAAGAAAAAAAACCCCTAAATAAAACAGAGACACACAATGAAAAAGAAAAGTAACTACAGATATAAAAGTTTTTATATAAAAATTAATATTAAGGACAGCTATATAAGAGTATACTTGGTAATAAAATGCCATAAAGTATTTGGAAAAACTTCAAGTACCCCAATTAGAAAATTTCAGTAGATTAATAAGCAATCGAGACGTTAAAATGGTCACAGAAGACCTCCCTTCCACCAAAACTCTGCAGTCCTTAGTCTGTTTCATATAAAATGTTTATTAAATTTTCATGGAAAAATTAATCTTACAATTTTTTTCCCAGAGAAGTACAAGAGCTACCAGCTTATTTAATGAGATTAGTGCAATCTTGATTCTAGTATTAGATAAAGACAGTAAAAGAAAATTATAAGTCAATTTCACTTGTGAATGTACATTCCAAAATTCTAAATGAAATATTAGCTAATCAAACATTTAGTTATTAAATAATAATTCATTGTTCAGATCAAGTTTATCCCAGCTCTTCTTCTGTGTTGCTCTCAATGTAGAAAAAAATACATCAATAGAATTCACTATATTACCAGAAACAAAAAGAAAATGATATGATTATTTCAAATGATACAGAAAAAAGTTTGACAAGTTTACATGCCTATTTGTTACATGAATTAAATAATATATATACATAGGAATATGTCAAAAGCTGGAGGGGCTGTGGTAATGTGACAGACTCTAGGGATTAAGGACAAGAGTAGAATTGTGAACGACTTGGTTCTTTTGTTTAATTCACTCTATTTTTATTGAATTTGAACTTCCGTCCCCAGAACTCCCTTAAGAACAGCAGCAAGAATTTTGCTGAAGTACAAAATGACTGGGCAGAAAATGCTCAAAGGGGAGGATGGGTTTGAGCTGCAGTTTTTCCAATAGCCCAGGGCACAGTGGTACGAGAACCAGGGTAATCGATGCAGAGATGACCTTAAGCCAAGCCACAGAACTTTCGTTGCTTGGACAAGTTTACTCTTTCACTTCCCAAAGAATAAAATCTATACGAGTTTTGATTTTTGCTTTTATTAATGTAGAAATTTTGGAAACAGATCCTACTATTTCAGTGGGAACAAAGATCCTCTTTGCAGACACAAACACAGTACGTGGGCATACACGTTGATGTAAATATAGCCCAAATTGCTTCCTTCAGCATTTAAACAGTTTTCAGATGACTGCAATGGCCTGGCAGGTCTGGGAAGACAGGTGAATTAATAGAAGTGGTTTGGTTTGGGGAGCTAGAAAGATCTAGAAAGGGACTAATGGTGAGGGGGTATTAAAAACAAAGCACATCTGTGGGTCATCAGCTTGTAATGCCTACATTGACAATCCCTCTTGTCATCATAAGACTTCCTGCACGACTGGGAAATGGACAAGACATTTACATACGAGTCAGAGGAATATGTGGCGAGAAATAATCCCTTCGTAAACTAGGCAGAACTCTGTATATGTCCCGGAAGTATACAGAAAAAGAGATGCCTTTTGTGTTTGTAGGGTATTATATCATCATCACCATGATCCTTTTTTTCATATCTATCTTACTTTTTATTTTATAAAGTGTTAGAAGTATCTGCACCCCACTGTTTTTCACAGAAATCTCAGATAAAAAATAGAAATAATGCTGTCCATGTTTTACATAAGTGCAAGTTCAGTATTACCGTGGGTGAGTGTTTCACCCCTAATCTCACAGGTATGAGGTGGCAGAATCGGCACCCTGGTTCTTGTGGTTGGTATTGCAGTGGGCGTCTACAGGATTTGATGAGTCTTCTAATTGTGCCCCTCTGCACATTCCACGTGGTGTCTCTGAAAGATCCGTGTTACAAGCTGCTCTCAGCCCTTGGTCAAGCTGGCCAATGAATTCCGCCCCTGGAACTTGGGGTTTGGGACAGAGAGTGATGGCATACTCTCTCCCGAGGGAAAAAGCTGGGATGAGTAAAACTTTACAACTCTTGGCATCCTCTTAAATGGGGCAATCTATGATTGGGCAGCTGAGAAGCAGTCCCAAGAGAAACAGATGAGCCTGGAAACTTTAACAGTGAGCGGAGGCAAGGGATGGAAGGAGAAATTCTATGGCAATCACATCTAAGGGCTGGCTACATCTCTGTCATTGCTGTCGGGCTGAACTCTTCCTTTGATTATACTTAAGGGAAATTCTTCCCCAAACCTCCTTTTGTGTTTAAGCACTGGATGGAGGAAATTCTTAAAATGACTAGGTATGGCTTTGCACTTTGTGGTTCCAGCAGATGTTAAAAGGTGAGTTTTTCTCTAAGGAGATGTTCGTGTACTGCTTCCCATGTGTGGGGACTTGTCACCTGTAATTCTCTTGTTGTGAAGGACACTTTCTCCCCCAACTCACCACCTAATCTCAACTCACTTACTAGGAAGTTCTGCAGGCTGTACGAAAGTGGGGCTTATGTGAGTCGGTATGGGTCTTGTATGTAATTCCCATTGCTCATCCAGTGGGTCCTGGTAGGTCAGAATAGAAACCTTCTCAGATTCCCTTGTTCATGTATGACCTCTATCTGATATGTTAAAATCCTCCACACATCTTTTGACCTATTAAGGTTGGGAGAAAAGGCAAACTCGTGATTCTTGGATTCATTCATAGGCAACTAATCATCTGACTCTTAACAACTCTGCCACGTAAGAGTTAGATTGTCGTCTGCTGCGTTTTTCATACTGTGTGTTGACATATTAAGCTCCCCAAGTAGTCCCACCGAAGTTCTTCTAACTAGTTTTCAGATGAGAATGGGCACACCAAACCTCTCCAATAGTGGCAACTCATTAGGAGAGCTCTTTCCTGACAAAACATCCTTAAAAATTCTGTTCTCCTTTAAAGAATCAAGCATTTCACTTATGTTTCCTATATGAACTATACTTAAAGGTAGCTAAACTGCTAATAAGGATATGTCTCATTGTATAAAAGTATTAAGGAACAATAGGATGCAATATCATCATTTGTAAAGACCTTAATGATATAATTGATCCAGGAGATAATCACAAAAAGAGAAAGTATTAAAAGAAAGTACTAGACATCAGATACTTTTTGTTAGAAGTGCATTCCACTACCTTTGAAGTGTTCTTGAGAATAACTTTATCTTCAATCATATCAAGTTTCTGGATTTATCTACCAGGTTATAGGAAATATGGGGGATTGAAGAACATATTAAAATCAATCATGGTGTATAGTTATTAAAGTTTAGAGTGTGAGAAACTTGACAGATAAACAATCTCGTTTCTTTAAAAAAAACCCCAATAAATTATAAAGGAGGAAAAGCAGTCATAGAAAAATCTTAAGAGACTTACACACACAGTCAAATGCAGTGTGTGATTCTTGGTTGAATTCTGATTCAAATGAAATACTTTAAGTAAAATATACATATAAGACAACATGTAATTAAATCCAAACTCTGGTTCTTTATTTAAGAGTTATTATTAATATTTAGATATGATAGTAAATGATATTGTGGAATGTTTTTAAAAAGCACTTAAATTAAAAATATACAATGAAATATTTATGGACAAAGTGATACTGTTATTTGGGGTTTGTTACATAATAATGATAAGAAACTTGAAACCAAGCAATTCCCTTCCAAGTCTAATGGTGAAATTATTCTATTGCAGTAAAGGAAGAAATGTACAGAAATAAGGAATTTGTCAGAGAAGAGGGTATTGTCCAATTTATTGACTTATGGGGTTTACATAGGAGACAAGTCAGCTATAAGCTTGGAAAGGTGATTTTGGGACTGAGCTTGGGTGGCCTTCAAAATAGGATACGGGATTTGAACAGAAATCATTATTTCAATATGCAGGGCTCCATGATGTTCTATATCAAAACTTTGTGATAAAATTCAGTACTAATTTAAATGCTAATCACTGTGATTTGTCAAAATATTGGAAACTCCCTTGGATGGAAGATGAACTTTGAAAAATACTAGACCTATGAAAGATGAATAGGAAATTTTTAATAACATTAGTTTCTTTCTTTTTTTGAGACAGAGCCTCAAGCTGTCACCCTGGATAGAGTGCTGTGGCATCACAGCTCACAGCAACCTCCAATTTCTGGGCTCAAGCGAGTCTCCTGCCTCCATCTCCCAAGCAGGTGGGACTACAGGCGCCCGCCATAGCACCCGGCCATTTTTTGGTTGCAGCCATCATTGTTGTTTGGCGGGCCCAGGCTGGATTCGAACCTGACAACTCAGGTGTACGTGGCTGGAGCCTTAGCCTGTTGAGCCATATTAGTTTCTTAATAGTGATTGAAGCACCTTTAAAATAATTTTATTTTGGTCACCTGGGTTATCAATTACTGGTACAAAGCCTTGGAGAACCAGAATTGAAAGATAATATTCTGTGCTCTACCTAGGAGAAAAATGAGCTCGTGAAGTTTCTCAATGTTAATAAAAGATTTAAATTCTGTGTCTTTTCATTTTTATTGTATTTTTCTCAATTTCATGTTTTCTGAATCCATAATATTATATATTGTTTCTAGAAATATTTCCTACTAGAGTACAAGGTTGAATTGTGCTTATTTCACAATATATTTTTTTTAATTGGGCTTTTGTAGGAAATTGTTTGGACAATGTTTCATAAGCAGAATAACTTTTGTGATAGAGGGCAAAATAGTTCAAAAGTCATTTCGTTCAGTTGCAGGTAGGTGGCTTCCGTCACAAATTTCTTGACATCCAAAACAACTGATTTGAAAGTTAAGCTGTCTGTGTGTTTGAAGTTTCTTGTTTCTAGGGAAATGATTTTGGAAAGACATCATCAAAGCAGAATAGAAGGCTTGCTGCCTCTTCTGAATTAATAGTCGTATATTAATTATATTAGAATACTAACTGAAATAATATGAAATGGAAACATCAGAGACATATGGTTTATGGTACCTACAGATTTAAATTTAATTGGTTGCTTTTGAGTTTCTGATGTGATAAAAGTCTATTATCATCAAGTTTCGCAAGGCCTATGTCCAGAGCCGGGTTAGAAGAATCGCAGAGTGTTAGGTAGAGTTTCCAGAAGCAGACTGTTGCTATAGGAACACTTCTTCAACTGGTTTATCAAGATAGCACTTTAACTGAAGGGAATTTGAGGAAAATAGGACAGGATGGGGAAAAAAGACAAAGACCTGAGCCAGAATATGGTCTCAGCTGAAGAGGGGCTTCAGTCTGATCACTCAGGGAAACTGTGGAGGGCAAATTGCATGTGAAAATCACCCCCATCCCATGAGACTGGGTCATTGGCTGTGGCTTCCCTGGGGCTGAGCCCTTAACAGGAGGCTCCTTCTGCACACAACTCTCCAGAGACAGGAGCAGCTGTGAGCTACAATGTCCACAGTAGCTGGGAAAAAGGGTCCCATTCCCCCCCCCCCGTGACGCGATGTAGGTGGGGGCCCAACAGCGTCCTTTCAAGGCCAAGCTCAAGCTCAGGTACCATGCGCTGAGGCAGAGCTTCCCCAGAATTCTGATCGGCCACAACATCTGGGAACACTCAGGAGAGGGTTACAGGGATGAAGGCGGCCTGGCCGGCTTCCCTACCAGTCCACACGCCTCTCCCCACTGCTTGGCACTAATCCGTGTGGGTGGCCTAGTGCGGTGACCCCTATTTCTGCGGGATGCGAGCCTGTTGGTCCCTCTGCCTTTCTCGGTTGTGGTTGCTGTAATTTTCACTTTTACAGTCGCCACTGGGAATAGAAAAGGCAGCTGATCACCTGAGGGCTCAACATGTTCCTCCTGCCTCCTGTCCCACAGTTACAGCAGCTCCTGGTGAGGATAGTAACCATTTCCTTTGCTTGCTGATCTTCTGGCAAGGAGAACAGGCAGCAGCATTATCTTAAAGATTAGTGTGATGCTATGTCCAGCAGACTAGATTCTATGTGATTCAGCAGACTAATATTGTGGGGAAAATATGCACGTGTCCCCAGCTGGGTCCTCTGAAGGCCAGGCTGCTTGCCAGGCCTATTTATTCTACCTGTTATGACCATAGCATGATATAATTTTTATAGGATTAAGATCAACACTGCATCCTAAAAGATGGGGCTCTATTCTTTCAAGCTGCTGTCTCAGCTGTACCTTCGAGGCATCAGTTCAACCTTCTTTGGGGCTGGCAGGTAGATGCACAGTGTGTGGTGGGAGCCGTGTATTCTGGAGTCACAGGACCTCTACCACTGTACAGCGGAGGTAGGGTCCCAACTGGCTTCAAGGTGATGTTATGCAGGATTCCATGATGAGAAAATTCTGTGAGCTCTTGGCAGTGGTTGTTGGCTAGGAAGTGTGGGCAGTCAAGCACAGCCAGAATGAGACATGGCCCTCTCCAGGTCATAAGCATCTGCAAGACGGTGCCACATTGGGCCCTCACTGTTGTTGTCTAGTGCTGGTGGGTTAGACACTCGGAGTGGCAATGGCTCATCGGCACTGGTGAGATGGAGCTCCTGCTGACGGGCTGACACAAAGGGCCAGTTCTGTTACCGAGGCTACATTGGTTCAAGGCTATTCTCGTCAATCACCAGAGAAGCTGAAGACAAAGGCTGGGTGACTGAGCCATCCTGCCCACTTGGGTTTTGAATGCCTCCTCTGAAGCCGATTCTCTCTAGAGGACACTAGCAAGTGACACGCAAGTCCTCACTTTGCTCAGACCTTCCTTTGGATGTGTTGTTTTCTTTGTGGTCACTTTAGGTGTTGCAGTGAACATGTGTAACTGTGACAATGATTCTACCAGAAATGACATTTTGGCACTTCAAACGGAAGATAGGAATCTTACTTTCATGTAGGTCCCCCAGCCCCCCACACTTAAACTGTATTTCCTCTACACACATTGAGCAGCACATCAGGTGGGATTATAATTTATGTGCATGAGCCATCAAACATGCTCAAGATATAAGATAGTCTATTGTATTTTACCCCCCTTTTTACCTATTGTACTGCTACTTTTTCTTTCATTTCCTTTCTGTTTGAACAATTTCCTTTAGGCACTTTTAAAGAGTAAATCTGTTGGAGACACATTTTCTTAGACAGCAACTGGAGGATTACTTGAGAACAAGAGTTCAAGACCAGCCTGGGCAACCTAGTGAGATCCCATTCGTATAAAAAATAAAATAAAAATTAGCCCAGTGCGGTGGAGTGTACCTGTAGTTCTAGTTACTTGGAAGGCTGAGGCAGGAGGATTGATAGACTACTTGAGCCCATGATTCAAGGTTACAATGAGCTATGATTGGGCCACTGCACATTGCACTCCAAGCTGGGTATGAAACGACGCAGTGTGCAGTATAGCAGATGCAAAAAGCAGCCCTTATGCCTATGGCTGAGATCTAGCACCCTAGGGCTGAAATCTGAATCTTACCGGAGAAGGCACAGCTCTCACTGGCCATCAGAGAAGTCACTGTGATGCTACTCTGGTAGAATTTGCTGGAAATCTGCCCTCTATGGCTCCAGGGAAACTCGTTTGTGAGGAGAAACCCACCTGAAGCAACACTACAAAACTGCTCCAAGGTGGTGGTGGTCACTGGGTGATGCTGCCCACAAGGTCCAGCAGGAGCCTGGAGCTAAACAGGCTGTGCACGCTCCCGGGGATGCTGTGAGTGCTGAGGAAGCCCAGTGCTGGAGTAGCTGCCTGTGTCATAGGGACTGACACTGGGCACACTTTGCAAGAGTCTACTGAGCACAACAGAACCAGGAAGCAAAACTCTTTCCTCCTGCAACTGCCTCTCTAGCACCCTCTACTGACCAAGTTGGACATCGTGCTGCCAACCGTGAAAAATATTTAAAGGGACCAGATTGATTTTCACAGAGCAGGTAAAAAAGGGAGAATTTGGAGCTGACAGGCAATACATTTATGACTGGCATATGAGAAGTGGAGACTTTATGGTGGAAAATTTATGAGAGAACCTTATACAAAGCATTGGCTTAATGATTTAAACCGTGATAGCAATGTATAAATGCCTCTTACTGATAGTATATTTAAATTGCTTTCAAATCTTTGCAGCAAATATAACACTCTATATCCATAGTTCTTAAATGTCAAATTACATTTTTAAAAGTGGATGCTTACTACAGGTACTTGGTATGCAGGATAGATGTTATCATATAAATTGTAATTTAATTTGTTTTGATCCTGACAGTTTCAATATCAAGATCAGCAGTCAACTGTGAGTGAATCCAGCTGCTCAGGTGATCCAGGGTTAAGTCTCTTACAATAAATAACCAAGAAGAGATCCAGGTTTGTTCCCAGCTGGAAGACAGGGTTAGACAATGGGATCTAGTTATCTTGTGCTACCAGTGAGTGAGTGACTGATGGACTCTATTTAGAAGCAATGTGTGTGTGTAATATTTTTGGCTTGGGTTTGCACAAACACAGGTTTGTATCCATATTTAACTTCTATTTATCTTACCTCTCTGTGACCTTTGGAATGTTTGACTATTTCTTTCGGAAGATCTCCTCCCTTTTGTCTTATGTGGCCCTGTTTATTTTTCTCTTCTAGGATCTTTTTCTTCTAAAGCATCGTAAGTGTCAAGATTTCAAATAGCTCCAGCTTTGACCCTTTTCCTATTTTTTTCTTTTTAAAAAAACTTTATTTGGGATTAGTATAAGGGTACAAATGCTCTCGTTTGATATATTTCTTTCCAGGATGCAGTATAACACCATAGTTGAAAGCACAGAACTTCCTGGTAGGGAAATCTTGAATATGACCTCTGCCACTTCCTTCCTTGTGATCTTGGAAAACTTAATAT
>CAUYON010076046.1:0-19352 GCA_963573935.1 Arctocebus calabarensis
TTTCCTCATGCCTATAAAGCCACCTCTTTCTCCCTCCTTTCACAAGTTACACATGTATACTGTATGATTCAGCTGTTCCATTTCTTGGTAGTTATGTAAGAGAAACGGATGCATATGTCTCCCTTAAGACTTGGACAAGAACGTTTGTAGAACCTTTATTCATAATAACCCCAGGGTGGAAATGACTCAAATAGACATCAACAAATAAATGGATAAATAAAGTGTTATATAGCCATGTAGTGGAATACTATTCAGTAACAACAAGGAATGCACTGTTATATTTAGGTTGAATTGAAGATTGCCATATTTGAAGCAGATTTCCTTTTTTTTTTTTTTTTTTTGAGACAGTCTCACTTTGTTGCACTCAGAGAGTGCAATGACATCATAGCTCACAGCAACCTCAAACTCTTGGGCTCAAGCAATTCTCCTGCCTCAGCCTCTGTGTCGGTGGGACTACAGGTGCCTGCCACAATGCCTGGCTATTTTTATTTGGGTTTTTGTTGTTTGTTTGTTTGTTTTTTTGCAGTTTGGCAGGGGCTGTGCTTCACAGCACGTACTGTCAGTACAGTAAGCCTAGCTCCTTATGTTGACCACCTCTGTATGTTGACGAGTTTGTTATTGTCCCTTGGGGGGTCAACTTACAGAGTTTCTACTGTACTTCTCCTGCCACAGATTTTTTGTTGTTCTTATTTGTTCTGATTTGGTGGATTTCACCTCAATATTAGCAAAATATTCCAGTCACTATTCTGGTGTTGGGGGTAGGGGGGAAGAACACAACTAGCAGCTCTCATTATAGTTACGTAAGTCTGAGAGCCAATGGGTCACATATGCACGTCTCATAGCATGAATATCTACTCTGTGTTTAAAAGAGCTCATGGAAAAATCCAGCCAATCGTTGTCTGATTATTAATATCTTTGAATGCACCGAACAAGTGGAACAGTTCAGCTTTTTTGAAGCGAGGAGAAGCATTCACTTTATATGTTGGGTTTCAAGGCAACTGTCTCCTAAAATGTCTGGGTTTCAGGCAGCTGCCTGGGTGCTCGGTTCTGGGAGTTCTCTTGGTGGAAAAAAGACCAGACACTCCAAAGTAAGGCAGGCATGAAACAAAGTTTACCGAGAAAGATTCACAGAGGAAGAGCAAGATAACAGGCTTACAGAACAAGGTAGATTCGCCAGAGACGGTGAATGGACGCCCATGCCGCAACAAGGAAAAGGCCAAGAAGCAAAAGTTACGGCCGGCATCCTCTGTTACTCTGCGTGGGTCAGAGGTCACCTGACCTACCTGGTGGTTCAGAGGTCACCTGGAGTCATGCTGCACACGCAGACCTACCATGAGCCTCTCTGAGAACACATGGGGAGAGTGGACCGCATGGTACTTAGTCTTTAAGCTGTTCCAGGTCACCGTAAAATTCTATTGCACCTGTTGTTAGGCAGGAGCTGCTTCTACATCCTTTTGAAGTTGGTACACTAAGTTCTGATTGGTAGATTGGCAAGACATTTCATCCTTCCCAGGTTCTGATTGGTAGACTAGCAGGACAGCCCCTCCTCCTCAGGTTCTGATTGATAGATTGTCAGGATAGTCCCTCCCCCCAGGTTCTGATTGGTAGGTTGGCAGGGCAGTCCCTCCTCCCAAGGTTCTGATTGGTAGATTGGCAGGACATTCCTTCCTCCTCAACGTCCTCTGGCTGGGTGAGCAATCACCTGAGACAAAATTAAGGTAGCCTAGCCCTTGTCCTTCCCCAGGAAAGCTGTTTCTAACTAATTGCCTACCATGTCCCCACTCTCTATTCTAGAAGCCTATTGGGCATCAACTAATTAGAAACATATACAGTGTTTTAAAAAATGAACTGGACCATTTTATCTCTAGTCTTTTGTTTTGGGTAGAATTCTAAAACGACCCCCTGAGACTTCTTTCCTTGTGACTCAGAATTGGACATGATGAGATGTTACACCAGGGACTATGATTAAAAAGGATTTTGAATTGTAATTAAGGTTACCAGTGGTTTGAGTTGGAATTCATCAAAGGGAGTCTATTCAGATGGCCCTCATCCCTATGTAATTTCTCTTATCATCGCAGAAAACGTAGAGAAGTTTGGTCAATGTTCACAAACATGCCAAGCAAGAAAGAATAAAAAATAGGAGTTAACATATGATTACTAATAGAACATTTAAGATGAGAGACAATAAAAATAAAGGAGCAAAAGGGACAAATAATAGGTAGAGTCTTTCCTTAGCGTCAGAGGGACATTGTTTTTCAAATATTGATTGGCTAGTAAACCAAATTATTCTTATCTCCCCATATATGAATCAATTAGTATGTTCACATACCACTTCCATTTAGAAGTATTAAGTAAATGTCTTCAGATACCTAATCAGTTTTTGAAATGGTACAATTTCAGCAAATGCAAATTGTTTTTCTGACATAGGAATGAATATCAACAGATACATATAATAAGATTGAAATACATAGTGATGCCCCTTTTTTCTAGAAGGTTTTAAAACCATTGCTTCAACAACGTTTCATATCTCAATCGCTACAAGTATCTATCACAATAAAAAAATGTTAGACATAGGGCGGCTCCTGTGGCTCAGCGAGTAGGGCGCCGGCCCCATATACCGAAGGTGGCAGGTTCAAGCCCGGCCTCGGCCGAACTGCAAAAAAACAGAAAAATAGCCGGGCGCTGTGGCGGGCGCCTGTGGTCCCAGCTACTCAGGAGGCTGAGGCAAGAGAATGGCTTAAGCCCAGGAGCTGGAGGTTGCTGTGAGCTGTGTGATGCCAGGGCACTCTACCCAGGGCGATAAAGTGAGACTCTGTCTCTACAAAAAAAAAAAAAAAAATGTTAGACATATATCCCTGTTACATGTAAAAATAAAAGAAATTTTGAGCAGGTAACAATATTTATTTGGGGCTATCTTTGATCAGTGTACTCTCCCTTTAGAGTTGTATGATTTCCAACATAGTTATAAGTTTAGACACCAGAATCTTGCTTAAAGATTAGACACTTGCTTACTGCTCGCTTAACATTTGTATTTAAAGTACAAATATTAAGCATCAAACCACAATTAGTTTTTCACTTTTTAGTTTATAAATAAAAGTAAAACATAGGAATTGTTTTATTCTGAAGATTATTAAAGTACTACCACTAAACCATTTTTATTGATAAAACCCAAAGGTTTGAGCTAAATCATCTTTTTTTACTCTCTTCCATGTACACATGTGAGTATATAGACAACTCTTCACATATACACACATTCACATGTAGCTTTGTTAAAGTCTCTTCTCCCATGCTACACATCAGCATTAATTCTGGAAGTAATGAGAGGATGAACTAAAGCGAAGGGTGCTCCAAGGGGAAGCAGCATTGAGCATCATTTGGGACAACGTAGAAAGGCAAAAATCCCACAACTATATGGTTTAACAGATTCATCCTCTAAAAAAGATTCCCCACATAATTTATATGTACTTTAAAGTTTGAGAAACACCACTCTCGACTCTTGCCCAGGTGTGATCAACATCTCCTGGGTATGTGTTAGAAATGCAAATTTTCAGACCCCACCTGTAACCAGACTCCTCGCATATCAGAAACTCTGGGGGAAAATTGACCCAGAAATCTGCTTGATCCAGCCATGCAGGTTGGTAAAGAGCAGCAAATGCTCTTGTTGTCATCACCACATGTGCACTATGCTTGCTACTTCTAAGTGTGATAGCATCGGCAGCAGCAGATAGAACTTGGAAGACCCTTTTTACCAGTCTACAGAGTTTTCATCTGCTTAGCTTTCCAAACTCATCTGTGCCATTCTCTCAAATGGTCCCTAAGCTCCAACCACAAAGCTTTTTCTTGCCTTAAGAAGAAGCCCAGATTCACAGTTCCCTCTGCCTAGAAGGCTCTTATCCTGCTCCTGACCTGGCTGGCCCCTCCTCATCCTTTCCAACCCATCTTGTCACCTTTTTAGAGAAAACTTCTCCGACCCATCTTGTCTAAGTTTGTTCCTTTTACCTGCTAAACGAGTACCTTGTTTTCCTCATGGAACACATCACAATTCACAATTCAGGTATTTGTTGGTTTACTTCACTACTGTTTGTCTCTCCTACCAGACATTAAGCTCCACAATGCAGCGTCTACCTCTGTCTTCAGCAACACGTTTCCGTTTGTGCCTAACATGGTGTCTGGTGTATAGAAGCCTTTAATGAATATTTGTTGAATAAATGACTACATAGGAGATGTAATGGAAAGATACCAGACTTAAACTGATAGGGCTTTACCCTTGTTCACAGAAGTGCCACAAAGACTAATTCTTTCCGTGATGATCATACTGGGTGACAGTAATGGTCTTCGCCACAGTGCATCAGAAAATAAGTAAACTTAAGTTGTCTGTTATAATGTTCGATAATTTTTGATGTCAGAAGTTCTGCAAAGACCAAAATCTTTCTCTAGGGTACTTAGAATTTTTTCATTTTTTAAATATAGAAGTAGAAGAACTCTCACCAGAAAAGCAATGAAAATCAAAGCATGAAATAAAAATATTTAATTCCCTTTTGAATGTCTGTTGAATTCAATACAAATCAATAAAACATTGTTCTAGGCCAAAAGGAACCAATGTTACATTTAGAAGGCAGGTGACTGCATAAAAACAGAATCTACACTATATTTTTAAAGAGACATTTAAGACCTTATTCTATGGTTAATGTGGTAATAATGATATCTTCTTTACAGACCAAGAAACCACAATAAAGTAATGGGAAAATAAAGAAGGTTTTGTTGAATCTTTTTTACTCTTTGTATTATCTTAATATACCAGTAAAAAATAAACTCTTTAATAAATAAATATATATAATAAATATTCTCAAATTGAAAATGTATAAATAGGTCCATTCTTTTAAAAAATGTTCTGTCTTGGTGTGGCAGGTCTCACAGTCTACAAGTCACCCACATTTATTTGTTTGTTTTTATGTTTTCTTACGTATAATGCCATAACTTGCAAAATTCTACAAGGTCTCAGAATTTCTGTAGTAATAATCTTGGCCACCAATATCAATCCATTTCTTCAACATGAAGTATCTATGTTAATGCAACTTTTTAAAGTAAACATTTAATCCAGAGGGGTTAGGCACCAGCAGCAAACTTGATGGGGTCCCATTATCCACAGTTTGTAACAGATTTTCAGCTTCAGTCTACTGGTGAGGACTTAGCCAATGGACCTAAAGAAATTTAATCCACTTATAAAGAGGGATCTTGATCCATTTCAAGTCAATTTTTTTCTCAATATTCTTTCCATATTCAGTCTTCCAGTCAAAAATAGATGCAGTAACATTCCGAGCATCTTCTGGATTATTATTTTACAATGGGAACTGTTCTAAGAAAGGATGGTGGTGGTTTTGTTCTTCCATAAAGATGCTATCACATTTCAAGTGTACAGCAGCAGGTCCTTGTACAATTCTGGAACTCTTTCTGGATCCACCGGTCTAGGTAAGAAATGGGTAAATTTCTGATGTCTTTTGGACCTGGCCCCATCTCTAGGGGTTCCATCCTTGTTAAGTGCCACAAAATACCTGCGACCAGAGTCCCCGTGTTTATATATGTTGGATGAGTAGGTATTATACCAGTTCTCTTCAAACTGTTCCCTAAAGATGCATTCAGAAGTCAGCTTCTCCTGGAAGAGAGATCACCGCCATTAAAAAAAAAACACCCTTGAGATCATTTCCTTACAAAAATCTCAATTCTATATCTTTATTTCTTTGCCCGTAACTATATCCTTGTCAAAGGAGGAAAAGGGTTAAATTGTTTTTGTTTTATTTTGTTTTAGTTCATATTTTATCTGTAAATCTTTCTTGCCAGACTTCATCTGGCAATAGAGCTCAAGGAATTTTAAGTCAGATGTCAAGTTCCAATTCTATTTTCAAATATTTAACAAATATTCTAAATTTTCTCATGTTCCATATCATTATCCTACCATCATCACCACCAGTAAGCCTGTAGTTGACTTGTTCCATCATTAGCTGCCAAAGTTCTACATATCAAGCCTGTACTAACATGTTGGAACATATCAAGATTTTGCTAAGTTCCAAATTCTAAATTCAAGTTCATCACTCCAAATCATGTATTTTGCTTTTATGAATATATTAATTGTTTTATGACACATTCCCCATGAATACTGGATCTTTGACTATTAAACACAGTAAAAGCCCAATGATTTGTCTTTTCAAAGCGGACTATACATTGTCCTAAAGAATAGACCACAGTTGCTCTTTCACTTTTTATTTTTTTAATTTTCAACATATGTTGATTTTTTTTTTATTGTTTGAGATTCACTGAGGGTACAAAAATTAGGTTACACTGATTGTATTTGTTAAAGTCCCTCTTATAATTGTGGCCTCCCCCAAGAGGTATGCCATACACTGTGACCCCATCCCCCACTCCCCTACAGTTGCTCTTTTAATCCAACACACACATGAAGATTACATGCATGTTTTTTAATTATAATTCCATTAATTATATTGTAATTCCACTAATATGCTTTTTACACACAGCATTATTTGTCTTTGTTCTGAGCTGACAGAAAGCCTAGAAAGAATAAGTTTTTTACCCTTACAAAAGTCAGATATTAGTCTACTCATGACATAGTACAACCAATTTTTCTGAGTGTTTATTCAAAGTTTAGTTAAATATTGTCATCTCAATTGATATTTTAAGAAAAAGAAAAAGGTACTAGGTAGTGTTATCTACTAAATCATAAAAAGCAAATTCTCTGTAGAAATAGTTACAGAGACTTTGACTTCAAGAAAGGATTTCATCTAAGAACATGAGTGGGCGACTGGCACACATTCACAACTTACCAATTATTTTTAAAGTATATAAGCTACTGTACAAATAAAAAATGTTAACAGTGAAAGAGGAAAACTCTATATTATGCTGTAGAATAAGTTCTTATTGCTCAGTTACTCTAACTCTCGTGTTGCTGTTGCTACTTTGTTAAAAAAAATTAGTAGATTCATAGACATGAACTACTTAGTGGCAAGTTAAAAATTGCTCAATACAACTTTTGAGAGAATCACGGCCACTGTAATTATCAAGACTACAGGTGTAGTAGAACTGGTGTGGTTGCTTCATTCACTCATTTCCTATACGCAAAGGCTAGCAAGTAAGAGATATACATTTACCTATGTAAATGATAATGATGACAATGGGTAGAGAAATTTTACATCAAATAAATTTAAAGGTGAAAGGATCTAACATAGCAAAAGAAAAAAATGCTCCCATTTTTCTCTATCTTTGATGGGGAATGATCAAAACATGGAGGAAGCTAGAAAGACTCAGGCTAATGGGAAGAAGAGCTGTCTGTGGGCAAAAATGACTTGGGAATTAAAAAACAAAACTAAGTTACTATACTAGTGCCCCAAACACCTAGAAATTTAGCAGGATATAGATTTGTAATTTCTATGTCAAGTATATTTTGTATACTTCTGATAAATATTATTGGTAGACATTTTAATTATTATACAAACCAGTCATTATTTCAAGAATTACAGGGATAATAAAAAGTAATACTTACTGATCCATAGAGCTCTCCTTTGTCATTCATTCCAAGGTAAAGACCACTGTCCACACCTCTAATACTGACCAGTCCCACTGCCACACTGATGAATTCCAGGATACCTGAATTTATAAGCAAGTTGACAAAAACATAAGTGACTTGCATTTATTAATGAATATAGGACTCATGAAAGTCTTCCAAAGAGTAGCTTTAGTAGACCAATATTGCTAAATATTATGATGTTCATGGAAGCCCCCTGTAAACTAGAAAGTACTATGCAACTGTTTTGTTGTTATCATCTTCCCGTTTAGAGATGAAAAGAGACTAAAAAGGAAAATATTGTTCCTCACGGTATAATGTTAAGGGCATGAAGCCTTAAACCAGACTGACCTAGGTTTCAATTGTAGTTCAGCAACTTACTAACTAGCTGTGTAGGCAAATCATTTGTGTTCTTTGAATTTCAGTCTCCTCAGATGCAAAATGTGTGAACTATCTGCTCACAGGAGAGTGGCCAAGGAGTAGCACATTTAATCATTCAACGAATTGAAGCTATTATTATCATAAATTAATATATGATAGAAGTGTTTTTACAGTTATTGGCCAGGGCCAGGTTTGAACCCACCACCTCCAGGATATGGAGCCAGTGCCCCACTCCTTTGAGCCACAGGCACCGCCCCAATAGAGGTGTTTTTAGTACTCCTCAATTCCTTTAGTTAATTACATCCATTTTCTATTAATTTCTTTGTTTTTATTTATGATGAATTAAGTAACGTCCAAAGGTTAGTGTGTGCAGGAAAAAAAGTCAATCTTTTCCTAGCAGTAGTAGCATAACGTATATGGGTATAAAAGTGTACCCATACTTATAAGGGGCTTCTACACATATTTTCTCATCGGGCCCTAAAAAACAATGCCTTAAGAAAGGTAGGAAATATATTATTATCCCCATTTTACATATAAAGAAACTGAGGCCCAAAAAGGATATTGATATGCCTAAGGGGGACATGATATTTGCTTCTACTTCAGGACAGTTTCACTCTATGCATTAAATAATATGCTACGTGTCCTGGTATGTGATTACTAAAAATAAATTGAATAGTTCAGAGAAGTAAAAGGACTGACTTAATTAAATATGAGAGACAAACACTATGAGTTTAGCATGCAAATATATTTTGCTATCAATAACTTTCTAGAATAATTTTCATTTATTAATAGATAAACTCATATCAAAAACTTTCCACTTAATATACCAATACAGCATTGTTTAAAAAACAAAAATTAGAAAAAAACCTCCCACTACATTACCGTTTCTTTTTTTTCTGCACACACTAATCTTTGGACAAATGTCTTTGTTAGTTCTTCTAAGAAGTAGTTCTTCTTAGACTCTACTGAAAAAGAATAGCTACACTTTCTATGCTTGGCACTGCCTCCCTCAATGGCTGTCTACCTTCACCTCTTCACCTCCATCTTAAGCTCTACAAACAGTATAAATGTGTACCACTTAGCCTGACTCTTGCTCTTATTTCTTGATTTATTGTACAAGTTCCTGTTTGGACACGTGATACTCTCAAAGCCAAGGGAAAGTACAGAATCTGACTGTTTGCTGATAGGGGGGCTCTATTCTATCCACAGTCTAATTCACTCTTTGGCAGAAACATAGATTCTTAGCAAGACAAATGAGCTCTTTCAAACTATTAGGAGATGATGTAGAATGCTAAAGCTATCAAGGATCTCACAGCAACAATACACAACTAAATAGTCTCTAAGTGGCTTGAAAGAGTCAGTGTCCCTAATTGAGAGCCTGAGGCAATGAGAAGATCAGATACGGCAAGAAGACCCAGATTCTATGGGATAGCCGCCTTAATAACAAATATATATAGGTAGACAGTAAAGGAAAATCAAACTCACTGCCAAACTCATTAGTGAAGGATTCCCAAAAAAAAATTGGCCGAAAATATAGTTGGTAGAAAAAAAATATTAAGAGGATTTTATACAAATGTATAATTACTTTAAATTGTATTAACTGTTATATTCTAATTAAAAAGTATGCTAAGGCTGACATGCAACTTAATTCTCTTTAAGTATCTGATTTACATTAAGATGTTCTTTTCTTTCAAAGAACAGGAGCCGATTAACTAATCAGACTGTAACAGAAAACAAGTTTTCAAGCACCACAATATATATATTTAATTTCTGCATAAGCTTATTACCTAACAGATCTCATAAATATTCAATTTTCTTGGAAAACTAAATGGTAAGCCACCTATACTTCTCATGTTAAGATAAGGTTATCACCTTGCAAAAAACTATGTAGCAGTTAGGAAGAAAAATAGATTGTATAAGTTCTTGGAATAATGACATGCCACATTTCAACTTTATGAAACGACATCCATAACCTTATACATAACCAGGCATAAATAATTTTGCAATGGCTCATGGGGCCGATGGGAAAAGGGTTATGTGGTTTTTGTGTTCCTCTTAAAGATTTTAGTCACACTTTTTAATTCCGATCCTTTTTCTCCTTGAGGAAATAGAATACCACATAGTAATTTGTAATCATTTGATTCTTAAATGAGATTTGACAAGTCTTTCTTATTTATAATATGAGGTGGCAACCAAGCTAATTCCTTTACAAAGAGTAGACATGAAAAACTTTCCTTAAGAGGTAATCACAGATTTTAGATAGATTTTCTAATGCCCAGTGTCCCATAAAAAGACTCGGAGGTACTTTGTCTTTCTGGTATCATTTTCAAAGCCAGCCTTTTTTTAAATCATAATAAACAGGTGAGTCAACCCACAATGCAACCACATCAGACAAATCTATGGAGAATAGGGGAGAATAAAGGAAAAGCCTTTAAAGGAATATGTTTGATCTCAGGCTAAACTTTTTCTTAAAGTAATGATTCCATGTTTACGTATTAGGTAAGGTCTCAGAAGGAGTACAGTCCTACTGTGCAGAAAAACTCTTTTATAACTACAGAGATAACTCAGATAGGAAGTTGTTTTGACCTCAATGGGACTTTTCTATGTATATTCTATTGATGTGGTTTTGAAATTTAAAGATACAGCATTCTGAGTGTCCATTTGATCATGGCCAAATTATTATAAAATGTCAAAAATGTCATTTAGCTATTTCTGAGATAGCCATTTCAGAGTTTTTTCAAAATTCTTACTTTGATGACACAGATAAGCATATAATAGAACAAATACAAATCAAATTAATAATTAGTAAAAGAAGCACTAGCAAAAGAAGGCAGACATAGAAAGCAGTAATACATAGGTTAAATATAAACTTTCTTTTCACTCTCACTGTCTTGCAGTAAGTTGTGATGTTTAAGAATTGAAGGGCAGGGCGGCACCTGTGGCTCAAAGGAGTAGGGAGCCAGCCCCATATACTGGAGGTGGTGGGTTCAAACCCAGCCCTGGCCAAAAACTGCAAAAAAAAAAAAATAATAATAATTGAAGGGAAAAAAGATGCACTATAGTGTATTGTATGGAAGCTATTCACTCCTCTAGGTTACCATACTAATCTGGGTTGTTTCCTTTTGTATGACAGCGAGTATTTTCTTCCTATACACATATATAACCTCTTACCATAGGGTAACTCACACTAGCACACAATCAGTCTACATCATATTTTTGCAGCCACTAATTATTCAAAATCATTGTCAAAAAATTCAAGCAAAATGGTAATTCTAATCGGAAACATCCATCCCTAAAGAAGTGGATTTAAATACCATTAATGAGCATTGTCAAGTTAGCAAATATTTACTAATCTCTCCCCATAGGGTCAGTCTTATAAACAGACACAAAGCAGAAAAGAGAGAGAAAGAGAGAAAAAGATGATAGATAGATAAATAATAGATAAGACAGTTAGATGACGTTGATGATGGTAGAGAGATAATCTGTCTTTGGGAGATTACAGTTGAATGACAATGTGTCTTAAAAGCAGAATTTCCAGACTACACCATGTAACACAGGGGGACAATCTGAATATTACCTAAGTTCAACTTCTACCTGCTCTGCCTAGAAATATTATCACATTTGTGTCCATTTCTAAATCTTTCAGGTAGTTGGAATATTTTTCTGTAATCAGTGGAATACAGTCATCCTTGAAGGCAGCTCATGGAGCCACCTGGTGTCAGCAAAGTTCTTTAGAATCAGAATCTCAAGCCTCCACATTTGAAAAATCACTTTTCAAAAATGACCCCAGGTTGGCCACTAGGTCATGACACTCTTGACTGATAGTCAATGGGAATTGGGAAGAGATCAGTGGAGGCTGCAAACATATGGGTTTTTAAAAGTTAATTTTCTAAGCCTTTAAGTGCTACCAAATTACCACCACATGCTATTTCTACATCTAGAGTTACCAAAGCCCCTGGATCTGAGATTTATACTTTTCCAAAGTTTTAATGAGTTCTACAAGTCAAGGGGATGGGGACAAGATAAAGAGAGAGTCATTCAGAGTCGGGGTGCTCAAAGAATTCCATGGTGCAAAGAAAGGAAAAGAAAACTAACCCTGCGTTGCCTTTTCTCATTGTGACAAGTAACTGGTATTTTACACACACGCGCAACACGCAATGCAACCACATCAGACAAATCCATGGATTTGTCCATAGGCGCTATAGACGTGCCTCCAATGATGTCAAAAGTTTGATCAAAATCTTTTGAGATTGCTAGCAGGTTAACTCAAACATAATGAAAACTTCAGCTGTGGGGGAAAGCTCCTGGAATGTTAGAACCAGAAAGCACCCCTGTTAGAACCAGAGTGACCACTGGATTCAACCCCATCCTTGCACGGACCAGAAAATTGCGCCTCAGACTGAGAAGGGCGTTTGCTAGTTACACAGCTGGTTAAGGAGTGATTAGCAATACAGACCTTCCCAGTCCGGTGTCTGTAACAGGCTCAGCCTTAACAATCATCCCCCTGTTTCTTCCTTTTAACCCCTTCTCCTCCCCAGCACTGCTGGAGGTAATTCTGAAACACGTCCCTCTGTGTTCCCACCCATATCTCCTTTCCCTTTCTCATTTCCTCTTACCTAAGGTCAACACCAAGATCCCTGCTTTCCGGTTTCACAATTTCTAAAGAGGATCTTGGCTGAAGAACTGGGAGTGCTCAGTAGCCAGGTAGCCCCCCCACCCCCACCCCCGATTCTTTTCCCAGTCAGATGGAACGTAGGCAGGAGAAAACTGCAGGCAGTGCCCACGGAAAGCTCATGTTACCACTTCAGGTGAACGAGCATGCACGGTTCCCTAAGCTGCACGGGTGGATAATCCACTGCGTAGGTTTATGAAGTAGCACATGCTTTCTGTTATTAAATTGTGTAAAGTGGGTGGTATTGGGGAAATGTGAAAGGAGGTAGGAGAAAATAATATAGGATTGTTTGTTTGCTTGCTTGGTTTTAATGCCTGCAGGTAAGGAACGCGGGAACTGTGATTCCCATGGCAGGTCTCCTGGCAGCAGAAAGGGCAGGGCCAGGAGGCAACGTAGCGAAGAGGATCGGAAATCCCACCCTTTCTCCTCCCGCCCCCCGCGTCTGGAGCTGCAGGCTGCAGCCACCAGCAGGCAGGAGAATGTCTCCCGGTCGCTGCGGTGGCCCGCGCCCTTCAGCCCCAGCCTGCATCTCGCACCAGATGGGGGTGGGGGGCGCCGGAGAGGGGTGGAGGAGCTGCGGGGGGGTACCTACCGAAGAGGCTGTGGTCCTGCCGGGTGCCCTGCACGCTGCCGTCGGGCAGGATCTGCAGGTGGAAGCCGGTGCGGCAGTAGAGCTGGCGGCGGCGCAGGGTGCCCTGCAGGTGCGCCAGCTCCGCCGCCCCCGGCCCGCCGCGCGCGCCCCGCTCCGCCGCGCCCCTGCGCTCGCCCAGCAGAGGCGGCCGCTCTCCCGCGGGGGGCAGGAGGAAGTGCGAGCCCACCTGCTGGCCCAGGCCCTCCAGGCCGCCCAGGAAGCCCCCGACTTCGGCTAAGGGAGCCATGGAGGGGCGCGGGGGAGGGGGAGAGGCGGAGGATCCGGAAAACAAAAGACCCCCCCAATAAAAAGTGTGCCGGGGGTCAGGGGGACGAAGAAAAATTATAGCAAAACAAACGCACAAAAGTTAAGGCCTGGTTACTCCTGCGAGGTCGCGGAAGGGACTTGGCACTGAAATAGCAGGAAAGCTGTCAATGTCTTGGAGCGATCTTCTCTCCTGGGGCAGGTGGGACCCGGCTGCTGGCTTTGCAAAAACATCTATAGCTGCTGCTGCCTGGGCCTGGGGTTGGGGGCTGGGGCTCCAACTCCGCAAACTGATCAGATCTGAGTCCTGTGTACATACACACCCCGTATATATGCGGGTCCTCTTGACGTATGCTAATCAAGCCCTTTCATGCGCGCTGGGGAGGTTCTGTTTGAAATCTTAAACCCACCTCCTCTCAACACGTTTTTGCTCTTCGCAAGTGACCATGGGGAGCCCTCGATTGTTGTCTATCCCTGCCCTAACAAAAATCTTCCCAGCACCTGGCCAAACCTAGCCGGAGACTTCGGGGGGACGCAGCCGAGGCCCCTCTTTGGGGTGATGGTATAGTGTGGCCTTCGATGTGAGCTGCTCGGCAGCGACAGAGCAGCACCAAGAGGAGGCCAGCTCTGCAGGTATATAGACGAGGAAAGGAGGGGTGGGGGGCTGAGTGCAGAAAGAGAAAAGGAGGGGATGGGTACGAGGAGGAAGGAGAGAGGAGAGGAGAACTGGACTCCCTGGAGCTGCTGGGAGCCTGCAGTGGACAGGTGCAGAGCAAGGTGAAAGGGGGAAAGGAAAAAGGGCGTTACCTGAGGCTTAGACCTGCCCAGGCACACATGAAAGGAAAATCAAAGCTTTGACAGTTTAACTCACTAATTTCAAAACACTAATAAAATGTGCAAGCATTACTCTTTTCTTTTATCATTTAGATGGGGAATTTTCTTTACATAATCACAGTTAGGTTAGGAACACCCTCCCTCCCCTTCCTAAGTTCTCTTTAATGTTTATTTTTACTCAGCACATGATATAACCAAGATTGTTACCACAAATACACATGCATGTGTGTATATATGAAAGTTTTAAATTGGGTGCTTAAGGTCATGAACTTTTAATTAGCATAATATGATAATAGAATCATGAATCAAGAGATTCAGAGGAAAGCCAAAAAAACTGAAAAGAAAGGGTTGGCATTCTTATAGTTCGCCATGAATAGAAAATGAATATCTGGAATAGGGTCATAAAAGATGAACCACCTCTGAGTTCCTTATACAATCTAAGAGCACGTCCCTCTACTTCTTATTTTCATTTTCTTAAATTATAGATTTTTTGTTCACATTTTAATTATAAACTTTAAAAACAACTAAATGGAAATAGCACTGATTTGAGACTTCAAAAGTTACTGGTGAAATTTAAGAGTGCATGTTTGAAATTTTGGTGTTGTCCCACCAGTCAAACTCAAGATCTTCCCATTAAAATTTTTCAGTGGCAGAAGAGTTGAGAATCAGTTGGCAAATTTATGCTTCCCTGAGCAAAAAGTTTTAGGCAATCACTGGAGATTAGTTTCTCAGTCTTGTTTCATGGTCTGTTCAGCAAAAGCCTAAACTTGGGAGCTCAGTTGGATTTGACTGGTTTATTTCACTTGCTCTGAAGGTTTTTTTTTTTCTTAATTAATTGGCAGGTGCTTTAAAGTCGGTATAGTTACACCTTTTTATCACTATGGGCCTAAGTAATAACCCTTGTGCAACCAAGTTATAAAAGAGTCCTTAAAGCAAGTGATTTACTGTTGATAGATATGAAATAAAGCAAAAACACTGGCTAAAAACAATAAACAGATAAATCACCTTGGAAATGTATATTGCTAAGTCTGTTTAAAAGGTTGTGCTAGGTAAATGTTACATTATTTCACCTTTCAAATAGCAGCAGTCTGTCTTGTGGTGAGACCCCCAAATCCACCATAATCAAGATTTCAAAGCACATCTGTGTAAACATTATCACATCAGTGTAAAACATCAACCAATGAGCTTTTACTTTGAACCAAATCTTCTTAATTGCAGTGTTAAATCAAAGAAAGTTAGATCAAAGTCGTGTGGATCTCATAGCAGGGTAACTAGCCAGTACATACATTGATCACTTGTGAAGAGGAGATGCTTAAAGGTTTTAAACTTAGATCGGTGCCTTTTTAATGAGGTTTGTTTTAAGGTCTGATTTCTGTGCAACATATAATGCTGTTAATTATCCAACAATGGGTATATATCATTGTCACCTGCTCCTAGAGGTACTAGTTCAGTCTATAAAATATTTTTCCACATGAACATGCTGTGTAATCTATAGCTCTTAGACTGTTTAAGTCTCTTGTATTATGTGATATACACACACACACACACACATACTAAAATACAGGATATTTTTCACCCATAGTTACCAAAGCTCGAATAATTTAATAATAGAACTCCCTTCTCTTTCAACACCTTAGCATTTTCATGTGCATTACCTTTATTTAATCCTTACAATAACCCTAGGAGACAGGTACAGCCTGCTTTGCAGAGGAAAAAAAGCAATTGTCCTGGGTTCTAGTTCAGGATTTAGTCCAGAGTCCAACATCCCAGGGAAATTTTCTTAAACTCTATGAATGTCTCTGCTTCTTCTTTTCCAAAATAATAACAACTACGTAATTCCTGCTTCATTCACTATGAGATTTAACTGTGAAAATGTATAGAAAGTGGTTTTAACACTATAAAGTTTTTATGCATATAATGTGCTAGACAATTTCACTTGTGAAAATTTGGGTTCTATAGCTTAGCAAATATAATCGGTTTGAAATACAAAAAAAATCTTTTCCCCCCAAACCAAACCTTTAATGTGCAAGTTTTGAATGGTGCTTAATGCCATTTTATAAAGGACCAGAATAGCAACAAAAAGATAAGGATTTCTTTTGTTTGCACTAGTCACGTGACAGGAAAAGATAACACTAAAGATTTTTTTTTTTTGCACATGCCGTGATGATATCATGGGAAGTTAAATAATTTTGAAGAGTGTTTTACAAGAGTGCATTATTCAACTTTTAAGTATACACTGCAATCTAATCAACTTTGCCTATACTTCCTAGAGACCACACTTGCCTTGCTGTTATACAAATATCTGGTACAACCTCTACTTCCACAAAATGTAGTTACAGTTTCCAGACAATATAATCCCCCCATAGCTTTTTTAGTCAGCAGATTGTCATGAATCTCGGTTTTAACACTTGAGAAAGGTATTACTATCTTTTGACGCTGCCTCTATGTGCGTTTAACTTGAGAAAAAGAAACAGCGATGATTTAAAAGTCATGACTTAGGGCAGCGCTTGTGGCTCAAAGGAGTTGGGCATTGACCCCATATACCGGAGGTGGCGGGTTCAAACCCAGCCCTGGCCAAAAAAAAAAAAAAAAAGTCATGACTTACACCCCCCAATAAAATAAAAGTATATCTACACAACATCATTCATTATTTATAATTACAAAATGTTGGAGATGACATAAATTTCTATACATAGAAAAATGTTTGAATAATGAATGTTTGAAAAAAATGTTTGAATAATGAATGTTTGAAAAAATGTTTGAATAATGAAAAATGTTGAATGTTTGAAAAGTGAATATGCATTAGACAGCTGGAAAAAAAGGCAGAGGAAGATCCCTATAAACTAAAATGGAATATTGCTGGGATATATTGTTAAGTGAAAATACAGAAGTACAAATGAGTATGGATGGTATGTTACCTTTTCTATATAAAAGAAAGAAAATGGGACACTCCTAGCTGTATATGCTTATTTTTTAAAAATAAACACAAGATTTACAAACCAAAAACTAAAGAACTTGGTTACCTGGTTGTTTACCAAGGGGTGGAGGTGAATGGAGAGGAAGGGATGGTGAGGTGACACTTCTCGGAAAACTTTTTAGAGAGAAAAATCAAAGTTTTACATTTTGGAGACAAATCAATGTTTTACATTTTTTAAAAAGTAAGATAAAACCAATAGATGGAGGAACTACAACAAGGAACAAATGAACTTAACTGTATTCAAGGGAATAATGTAACCAGACCGTAGGTACAATAATAGGATGTTTTTAAAAGAAACCCAAGTAATTCTCAGATTCAGCTCTTTGATGAGATCATTTAAGTCTAACGACCAAAGATAAACAAATATCGAACTTCAGTGAGGAAGGTTGTTTTCCTTGGTGGTAGGGGTTAAGAGTAGTGTGATGTAAGACTGAGCAAATTTGTAAATGTATTGAGGATAATGACAAGTATTTTATTATGAAAGAATAGAGTTCACTACAAAAAAAAAGAATAGAGTTCAAATATGACTGGAATAAACGCTGTAGTGTGGACTTGGCATTGCATTTATCAGTGTTAACACATCATGTCTGCGTGTGTATGTGTGTGTGTGTGTGCATCTTAGCTCTGTCCACTAAAAGGGCTGGAAACAAACATACCACAGGGCAATGACTACACCTAGTCCCTACAAGTTGGTTTCTCAATCCAATCCACCACTACAATGACTCAGGGAACTTTGGGGAAATGATTTATTCTAAGAGTGGGGCATTGTTTTCGTGTGTGTGTGCCAGAAGGCAAGAAAATATTCAAAAAATGATGAAGACATATCCAGGAGATGAAAATGAAGATGAAAATAAATAATGATGGAAACTGGCTCTGCACCTGTAGCTCAAGAGGCTTAAGGTGCCAGCCACATACACCAGAACTGGAGGGTTCGAATCCAGCCTAGGCCTGTCAAACAATGACAACTACAATCAGAAAATAGCTGGGTGTTGTGCGGGCGCCTGTAATCCCAGCTACTTGGGAGGCTGAGGCAAGAGAATCACTTAAGACCAAGAGTTGGAGTTGGAGGTTGCTGTGAGCTGTAACACCACAGCACACTACCCAGGGCAACAGCTTGAGGCTCTGTCTCAAAAAAAATAAATACGTAAAAATAATGATGGAAACGAGATATTTATAAAATAAAATAACAAACTTCGAGTGCAATTGTTTAAATAGACAACCAAACAAAGGAGAAGGGAAAACTTTTCCTTATGGTAGAATATGTGTACTAGCTAATAAATATTGCAATGATGGTGGAATTAGAAAGTGACCATTTTGCATCCATCATAGGATCATTGTTGCTCCAGACAAAATCAACAACACAAACTAAAACTAGTGGGTACTTGTTGTTTGATGAAGCAGAGTTTTGTTTGTTTGTTTGTTTTGAGACAGTCTCACTTTGGCACTCTCACTCCTCAAACTCTTGGGATCAAGTGATCCTCTTGCCTCAGCCTCCCAAGTAGCTGGGACTACAGACACCTGCCACAATGCCTGGCTATTTTTTTAGAGACAGGGTCTCGCTCTTGCTCAGGCTGATCTTCAACCCATGAGCTCAGGCAGTCCACCCATCTCAGCCTCCCCGTGTGCTAGGATTATAGGCTTGAGCCACTGCACCCAGCCAAGAAGACTCATGACTACAAAAAGAAAATGATAATTTTGTACTGGATTAATCTAGAGAATACAGTAAGGTATTATTCTCACAAAGAGTAAACAACAATGAGACAAAGCAACACCTGTGCCTCTTGAAACCCTAAGAAGGATGAAACATCAGTTATGTGTTCTGCCTATCAAAAATGCATAACCTGGGCCAGTGGGTCATGTCTGTAATCCCAGGGATTTGGGAGGCTAACAGAGGAGGACAGCTTGAGCTCAGGAATTCAAGGCCAACTAAGCAAGGGTGACAAAGCAAGGCTCTGTCTCTGCAAAAATTTTAAAATTACCGGAAGTAGTGGCACACACCTGTAGCCCTAGCTACTCAGGA
>CAUYON010076048.1:0-42799 GCA_963573935.1 Arctocebus calabarensis
ATTGTTGCAACAATGAAACAAACAAGTATAACTCCCTGTCCAACAAGTTACAAACAGTACCAAGCCCCAGAACCTTGAGCTTAGCTATAAGGCAAATAAAACATATTTTTCATAGTGAGGCCATCAAACTATAGATGACCTGGAAGAAGTCACTCTAGCCCCTGAATACTACCATGTGCATAATGTGCAAAACGAACTCATCATCCAAAGTATTTTCAGAGATAAAAATAAAACATTTAAAATCAAATACTTTAACCAAACTGGAAATACTAAGAATAGGCTGAGAGTCATCCTTAGCCAGTTCTCTAAACAAAAGTTCATGAAACAAAACCAGGAACAGTAATGCAAAAAATAAAAGGTTGATCTAGAAAGACTCGATGCCCCTCTAATCACATCTCTTCTTCTGATTCTTGTTCTTGTTCAACAGTTTTCAGGAGTCCAACTTCTGAGGCACAGAGCCTTTTAAGTCTAGATTTAATCAACCTGAGGAGAAAGAAAAGCGTCCCTAGTCAGATGGTGTTTAAAACAGAAACCCAGAGCAATGTGTGTCTGTCATACAGCAAACTCCAGATTAGTTGGGCAAATGAGGCAGGCAACTTAAAAAGTAAAATCAGTTTTATTTGGCTTTGGAACCACCTGAAATTTTTTGTGGGTGAAAGCAGGTATAAGTAATCAGATAAAATGTGGCTTTTGAATATACTGCATGATTGTTTAATTAGGCGTCAGAAGATAACTTTGATCATTTCTAAAACAAAAGCAAGTCCAGATAAAACCAAACTAATTCAATCTTCTCCATCAAAACTGCACATACCTGTGTACTGCAAAAAGGTGTCCTTTCCTATAAAACAAGTGCATGATGCCCTCCCTTTCCCTAAGGTTGGCAGCCAAGCCAAGTCTGTGCTAAACTTCAGCCCCCTACTTGCCCCTTCAGACGGGGGCTTTTGTACAGAGCACAGGATATTCAAAAGCATATGATGACCTTGTCCATGATAAATTAAGAATTTCAAAGAAGTGCTTTCCACCATTACAACTGTTCTCATGTCTTGAAAGAATGTGAGGTTTCGAAGAAGCAGCAATTATAATTTCTGAAATTGGAAGGTGTGAGACTTCTTAGTAGCAGAAGGTCAGCAGGCTTTCCCCTTCTCTGCTGTGAGACAGAATATTCATAAGAACTAGGCAAAACTTTTCCTATGCATGACTATTATAAAGACACTGTACCGTGACCGCATCAATAAAACATAGTTAAATTCCAGAAATATGCAAACAAACTTGCTAAACCAAGTCACCAATATCACTGTCCTTTAATGAAAGACCTCATCAGCCCACCTGCATCTTTACCCTTCTTCTCCACTATCCTCCTTCTGATGAAGGTCTAGCCTGCCACTATCAACATATCATGTCTTTACTTATGCTCTGTGGGACCCATTAGCACACAGCCTTTAAATGAGCAGGAACTTCATTTTATTTACTATCCTGACCCTAGCCAGAGTCTAAAATGATGTTTCGAAAATAATAGTGGTTCAACACACATTCGATAAATAAATGATCTTTAGAGCAACCTGCCAGTTCACATCACTCACCTATTCATTGAGGCTAAGTCTTCAATCACTGCCAACTCAGCATTAAATCTTCCAATAAACAATAACAACTGAGCAATATCAGTAGCATCTGTTGACCCAAGAGCCAAAGAAAACCACTCAAAATCATTTACCTTGATTATTAGTTCACTATTGGAACTGTTTGTGCCACTGTTCTCATGAAAGGCTAATAATACTCCTAAGCATGTTAAAGGCCAGTTTTTGTAACATCTTTTAAAAAATACACATTATTTCCACATTGCATAACTTTAATACGTGCTAGATTAATTAATTGATTGATCCGTTTCATTCCTGATGTTCCCTTATGTAAAATAAAACAGAGACATGGCTGCTTATTACAGATCAATTATTAACATAGACCCCAGTGACCCCTCCTATTCCCCATCTCTCCTCTCTGGGTTGTGTCTGCTACAAGCCACCAACCTGGGACATGTTCAGACACCCTAACCAGGCTCTATCTGCTTCCTGCAGCTGTAGGTATTTACACGCAGAAATGGCCACCTGGGGCAGATGGGGTGATAGGGTGATAAAGAGAGTGTGTAAGTAATTGCCAGTTACTGGAAAGGTACAGATCAAGGAAACTAGGGTCAGGGTCTGCATATACCTTTGCTCCCACTTAATATGAAAAAGTACAGAACTGTAATAGGTGCACTTCCAGAAAACTACTATATACCTGGATTTCGGGCTTCTTGTTCTTTAAAATGGCTCACACGAATCATTGCTTGAAAAACCAACCTACAAATGGGTAGTACACATATTTATCTACAGAGTGTGGTTTTTGAAAAGGTGTGTGCAACAGTATGGTGCTTATATGTGGGATATAGTAAAATATGCAGTAATATTTCCAAACAGTTCTCACCTATAAGCTATCATAATCAAGCCTGCAGGCATGGAATCTCCACAATACTTTTAGGCTACTGCTTAAGTTTGTATTAAAATAAGTTAGAAAAATCAAACTTTTATCTTTCCACGAGTGATACAAAAGCAAAACTCAAAAGCACATAAAACTCAATTTCCAAACAAATGAAGCCTGTATTTATTTAGGCTACATAGATCTATTAAAATAGCAAACAAAGGTTTATTTAGAACCTACTATATGTTTGGCAGTGTTCCAAAAGGTGTGGGACACATAAAAAGGGTCTTTTCCTCAAGGATACACAATCTAGCCGGCAGATAATACTAACACACATGAGCTAATAATAAACATCACAAGAAAGATTGCAATTGTTACAATGTATGGTGGAGACCAAGTGCTGTAAAAAATCTTGAAAGGAGATAAGCAAGGGCTATAGGAATCACAGAAAGGTTTATAGAAATGGGCATTTGATGTAGCTATGCCAGCTAGAGATCTGCGTGGTCAAAAAGGTTAGAGCAACATGTGAGGTTGGGGAGGTTGAAAAATAACAATGGAGTTTCCAGTCTCTACAGAACTGTAAGTGGATAAGAGGTTCATTAGGGGTCTGAAGGTTTTTGAAACAGGAAGAGACAGTATTCTTCTTTTGGCCCTGGAGGGGAGCTGACATGAAGTAGAGTGTTTCCTTGACTGCTGGCACTGTTCTTGGAGGCTGCACAGCCTCTAAGGAGATGAGGCCCGGATGTTAGCCTAGAACAACAGGGGAAGAAGCCAAGTTTCACTCAATGGCAAAATCAGCCTTGACAATGAACTCATGCACATGCCTTGGGGGAATGGAAAAGGACTAACAGAGATCAGTCAATGGAAGGCAGAATTTCCTGCCACCCAAAGCACTCAGACCTCTAGAGGGAAGTCACTACAAATCAAAGTGGGCTAACCTGAAGCCAAACAGAGACATCTGGTCGCTAGACCAGGAAAGTTTCTTCACTCAGAGCCTCAGCACCAGAGTCGCCTTAGCAGATAAGCTCAGGGCAGAAGGGGCCACCTGGGGCCCATGTCTGGAGAAAAGAGTAAAGAGTTGGTTCTGCTAGAGGCCCACTGTGCCTGTAAGCAGCTACATTTTAGGAATCTGGAGAAACTCTTAGGTGGGTAGTGTCTAATATAGTAACCACTATTTACATGGATATTTAAATTCATTAAAATGAATGTGGTACCAGTCACATTTTAATTGCTCAATAGCTAGTGGCTACCATACTGAGCAGTGTAGACAGAGAACACTACAGACATTTTGATTGGCACAAAAGTCTGAAGAATTAGGCATCAGAGGCTTCCTGCCTGGTAATTGGAATCAGGCAAGCCACCATGCTTTGGCATTAACCACCTTAACGAGAGGAACCGTGATCAGCCCTTTCTAGCCCTGCTCATTCTTCAAACTGCATCTTTATTTTCAGTTGTGGAGAGAGCCCTGTCCCACCCACTCTCCCTCCAATAGTGCTTTATTCTCCTACTATTTCCATTTATGGTACTGTAGTTTGTCTATCTCTCTAATTTAGTCCTAATTATAGGACAAAAATCATGATACCAAAAAGGGAGGAGAAAGGAAAATAAGAACAAGAAGACAATGATATTTATTGAGCTCTTGTCATGTTCTATGCAGTTTCGTTTTCTTTCATTCTGTTGCTCAGGCTAGAGTGCAGTGGCATCAGCCTAGCTCACAGCAACCTCAAACTCCTGGGTTCATGTGATCCTCCTGCCTCAGCCTCCCAAGTAGGGGGCACTATAGATGCCTGCCACAACACCTGACTAGTTTTTTCTATTTTTAGAAGAGATGAGATCTCACTCTTGCTTAGGCTGGTCTCAAACTCCTCAACTCAAGAAGCCTTCCCTCCTTATTCTCCCAGAGTGCTAGGATCATAGGCGTGAGCCACTGGGTCCACCCCCATTGCAGTTTAAACACATAGTCTCACTTAGGTACTATTATTATCTCCATTTGTCAAAAAGAAAAACTAAGATTTAATGTGTTTAAGTAACTGTCCAAAAGTCATACAGCTGACAGACAGTGGAATTAGAACTATCTGTTCTTATCAATCTAATATATTGCTCCTCATCCACTCACAAAAGATTATATTGAGGCCCTTGTAAAAAAAAAAAATAAATGAAGTATTATTCAACTGAACCTTACTTCTAGACATATTAGAGTCAACATCAAATTAATCAGGCACTCAAATCTGAGACACAAAACAAGTTGGCCAAAAAACGACTCCAAGCTTAAGACATGATAATTGACATATGCACACCTGTGTAACTAGCAGCCTCACTGCAGGAGGTGGGTGAGGATACCATTCAGAAAAGCAAATAATGTCTATGAAACATAGAGGCACAGAAGCATGGGTTGACAGGTGATGCATGGGTCAGAGGCACAGCAGAGAGCCTGCTGAGCTATCCCAACATTAAGCCAGCATTTTTTTTTCTGCAAATTTCTGTGTTTGTAGATAATTTTCTGCTTGATACCCTGTCTTGTGGGATGGTAAGGGATGAAATCTCTTTTGAATTTTAAATTCGACATTTTCAAGAATTGATGATTATATACCAAGGAACAGAATGTCCATGAATAGAAATAACTAACTTACCAGGTGACAAAGGCATAATTCACTCCAATGATGATAAGGCTTAGTACATAATGCCAACAAAAGCATATGGTGAGAAACATAATGTTGTCATGATCTGTTTGATCCCAGGCAGGACCTCCACTGGGGGGATACAGAACAAAGGCGATCTGTAATTTAAAACAAAAACACATGTTACAATGACCAATCACATTCTAAAATTGGTGCATTTCAAAATGCTTGGTTCCAAGATAAATAATAACTAAGATAACTCCCATTATCCAAACTGTATCAGATAAAACATCATTTTGCTGCCTGTTTTAGTAATAACACAGTATCTACCAGGTCATATTTTTGAAAAAAGCTTTTAAAGAAAATTTAATAAATTTGTGAAATATGAACACTGATCATCTCTGGACATACACAGAATGTCTAAAGTTTCACTTGGTTATTTCAAAATCAGAGTAAAAAAGGTTTTAAAATAAATAAATGTCTGACAAACATTATGTTCAATAGTGAAAGGATGAAAGCTTTTCCATAAGATGAAGAACATGGATGTCTGTTTTCACCACTTCTATTGAACATTATACTTAAATTTTAACTATAGCAATTAAGCTAGCAAAACAAACAGAAGGCATCCATATTGTAAAGAAAGAAGTAAAACTGTATTCAGAGATGACATGATCTTACATGTAAAAATTCCTAAAGAATCCACCAAAAACTGTGAGAGCTAATAAATGAGTTCAACAAAGTTTAAGGGTACAAAATTAACATGCAAAATTCAGTGTATTTCTACACTCAAGCAATGAACAGCCCTCTCAAAAATTAAGAAAACAATTCCACTTACAATAGCAGTAAAAAGAATAATATAGTTGGGAATGAATTTATTCAAGGAGGTTCAAGACTTTTACACCAAAATCTGCACAGCATTTTTGAAAGACGTTGAACAAAGGCTAAATAGAAATCTACCTCATTTTCATAGACTGAAAGGTTTAATATGGTTGAGATGACAATACCACTCACAATAATCTACAGATTCAATTAAAATCGCAATGGCCTTATCTGCAGAAATGAAAAAAGCTGATTTTAAAATTCATATGGAACTGCAAGGGATGCAGAACAACCAAAAAAAAAAAAAAAAAGAAAAAGAAAAGAAAGAAAAGAAAAAGAAAATCTAAGTTAGAGAATTCAGACCTCCTGATTGTAATATTTCCAACAATAGTAATCAAATCAGTGTGGTATTGACATAATGACAAACATGTCAATTAATAAAATAAAATTGAGAGTCTAAAAATAAACCCTTATAATTTGGTGCTTCAAATTACAGTATCAAAAAAATTAAAAGACAACTCACAGCAAGTGAGAAAAATATTTGCAAATTATACGTGGTCATACAATTAAGTTCATGAACTGGTCCTAGGGAGAATGCTACATACCCTGTTGCTCAGAATTACTACGGTCAACTTGGAAGTACTCCCATTGGTCATCCAGTAACCCTAGTGCTATTGAGCAATGAGGTATGTAACACTGTTTCTAGGATGAATTCATGAACTTAATTGTCTAACCTCATATATCTGATAAGGGGTTATATCTAATTTACAAAGAATTCCTAAAACTCAAAAAAAAAAAATTAATGGTTAAAGCACTTCAAGAAACATTTCCTTAAAGAGAGCATGCAAATGATCAATAAGTACATGAAAAGATGATCAACATCCTTAATCATTAGGGAAATACAAATCAAAGCCACAAGGATATCACCCTGTATCTACTGGAATATCAATAATAATAATAATAATAACAAAAATAGCAAACGTTGGTAAGGATACGGAGAAATTGGAATTCTTGTACATCGCTGATGGTGTAAAAGGGTGTAGCCTCTGTGGAAAACAATCTGGCGATTCCTCAGAAAGTTAAATGTAGAACTAACATATGACCTGCCAATTCCACTCCTAGGTACACACCCAAAAGAACTGAAAATAGACATTTAAACAAAATCGCACACAAATAGGGATAGAAGCACTATCTTGGGCAAAAGATGAAAAGAACCCAAATATCCATTAGCTGACAATGAATAAGCAAAATGTGGTATATCCCTCCAGTGGAATATTATTCAACCATAAAAAACAAATGAAGTACTGGTTACATGTTATGACATGTATGAAATGTTAAAGTATCCTAAGTGAAAGAAGTCAGACACAAAATTTCACATATGGTAAGACTCTGTTAATATTAAAATATTCAGAGTAAGAAAATATTCAGGGATAGAAAACAGGTTAGTGGTTGCCAGGGGATAGGAAGAGAAATGAAAGGAGAGTGACTGCTTACTGAGTCCAAGGTTTCCTTTTGGGGTGATGAAAATGTTTTAAAACTAGATAGAGGTGTCAGTTTGTACAACATTGTGAACATACTAAATGCCACTAAATTGTACACTTTAACATGGTTATCTCTATGTTATATACATTTTATCCCGATAAAAAAATAAATGATAGATGGATTGACAGATCATTTCAGGGTTTTTTTTTTGTCGTTGTTGTTGTTATTTGTAGAGACAGAGTCTCGCCTTATCGCCCTAGGTAGAAGGCCGGGGTGTCAGACAGCTCACAGCAACCTCCAACTCCTGGGTTTAGGCAATTCTCTTGCCTCAGCCTCCCAAGTATTTGGGAGTACAGGCACCTGCCACAAGGCTTGGCTATTTTTTGTTGTTATTGTTGTTGTTGCAGTTTGGCCAGAGCTGGGTTTGAACCCGCCACCCTTGATTTATGGGGCTAGCACCCTACCCACTGAGCCACAGGCACTGCCCAAATAATTTCAGACCTGCATCTCTGCAACTAAATGAGATGCAGAATCAAAATTATATTATGGATAATTACCTGAATGTCTACCATGTATTAGTTAACTATGTTTCAGTTACAGTGCTTAGGAGTTTCCTTACAAAGCCCTTCAAGGATATATTATTACCTTCATTTTCACATATTATTATCTCCATTATCCAGATGAGAAAATTGGGTCTATAGGTGACTTGTCCACAATTATATCTAATGAATAAAATCTCAACAGGAAATAAAGTATAACAGTCTATACGGTTGAGGGAAACATTAATTCCATTTCTGTTTGAAATTTCAAATCATCTGAATTAATCAGGGAAAACTAAGGTTTGTACCTTAATCATGTGTTCCCATTTCTGAGTTCCCTTTAGTTAGCATGAGAACTACCATGCGTGCCACCTGACAGATGGACCACCACATGCCAGGCCCTGCCTCCTCACTCACACCCATAAACTTCACAATAATCCTTAGTCCTCAAAACAACCTTGAGAAGAGGACATCATTATCCCCATATGACAGAGGGGAAGACTGGAACTCAGAGACGTCGGCAACTTCCCTAGGATTGTAAAATGTCTGAATGAATAACACAGGATTCCAAACCAGGAGTGTCTGGCTCCAAAACTTTTTGTTCTTCCTTCTACTCCACAGTCTTTTTCACCCTGGGGCCTTTCCATATAGGGCAATATGAAGAACAGAGGCCTAGATACTAGGGTCAGTTTGAATCATCTCAGCAGCTCTGATGTGGTTTGAACAATCCATGACTGAGATAAAAGCTGATCCCATGGAGACATGGTACTGTGCTCCCCTTGAAACACAGATTACAGACTGGCATCCCCCAAGCCGTGTCTAGTTCACAGACATGCCTTGTGTGGCCTGCATGTTTTTAAGAATAATTTACATTAGTTGCCAACATTTAAAAAATTAGGGAACATCACACAAAAGTTTGCATTTTTAGCTATTTTGTAAAAATTAGAACTATCTGGCAAGATTAGGCCTATGTTCCCAAGTGGCAAATATGAGTGGAAGCAAGCACTCTACATTGAGTCTCCATTCAGGTTACCTTTCTGACCAAAGGTTTCTATTTTCATGCTGGCTCTATGCATTTTATGGGTCAATTAATGTCAGAATCATTTTTTTCCTGAAATATCCTGTTAGTTGAAATTAATAAGGTACTTTATACTAACTTTTCCTGCCCTTCTCTGCATCCCAAGAGGCAGAATGCATTGTTATCTATTTTAAAGATAGGAAAATTAAATAATGCATGCTCCTGTCCCTCCATCCCCAAACAGTTGCAAAGATGTTTGCATCACTGCTGTTGTGCCTCACCCACTAAGGGCTGGGAACTCTCCCTTAGAACATGGGATGACGTGTCAACCCCTCTGGCAGAAGACACATTGGTCATTAAGCCCAAGATACTCGGAAACTGCAGGTGGGGAATGCCACCCAGCTGGTTTGACTGCTGCTTTAGATGTGTGTTTTGCAATACGACTTTTGTATACAGCTGGGAAAGTTCACTAGCGGAGCCAAAGCAATCAAAACCCAGGTCTCTGAAGCTCCTGGGAGAAAGCACTAATATCTAGATACTCTGTGCTCACTGTTTGGAATGACAAGAAGGAAACTCAAGTCAAGCAGTCAACTCCCAGTTCAAGGGCCATTTCTGCTGGAGTATCAGGTCCACAAGAGTCTGCTTCTCATGCCCTCCTCTCATAGGAAATTCATAAAGTTGACAGAGAAATTCCGTGTCAAGAAGACCCTTTTAGTGGAGGGGTGAATGTAAAAACTATGCACAGCTCCCCAGTTCCCATCTATCAGTCCCACCAATGTTCCTCCACTGCCATCCACACCACTTGTCCGCCCCTGCTTGGGAAGTCATCAGCTCCAGCTGCCAGAGTTAAGGGTTAGCAGTTGTCAGAGGTTGAACTGTGCCCTCCCACATGTTTGGAGTCCTAATTCTCAGTACCTCTGAATGTGGCCTTGTTTGGAAATAAAGTCTTTGCAGATGTGATCAAGTACAGATGAGGTCCTACTGGATTACAGCTAGCTTTAAAATCCAGTGAGTAGTGTCCTTATAAGAAGCCATGTGGAGATGAAGAAGCACAAAGTCACACACATCATGTGATAACAGAGAGTAAGACTGCAGTTATGTGGCCACAAGCCAAGGAATGTCACAGAAACACTAGCAAGTCGATTAGGAAAACCAAAACCCCAAACTTAGGGCCAGAAATTGCCATAATTCATTAAATCCTTCTTTAAATGCAAAAGAAAAGCAGCCACTGCACTGTCACCTGCTATCCTTATTTGCTTCCGAACCTTAAATTCCAAGACATAAAAAGACCTGCAAAAGAAATGTTTTATCACATATCTTGTATGCCTCACCTGAATATCTGCCTGTTTTTTCATACATCTTGTATGCCTCTCCTAAATATCTGTCTTGGACTAGTTTCAGCTTCCTTAATATCACATTTCAAATATAAATAATTACCTTCTCTCCTAGGCAACAAGCCTCACGTGCCCTTTTCCTATAGTTTAGAATCTGAATTTCCTGTCGTTTTCTATCTAGGTTACCCCATCATTAATTTCAACACTAAGCAAGGGTTTGATCTATCATATCAGACTTTAGACCACTACCGCCTAGCAGGGCCTTTTTGCCACTTTTGGATGAATTTTTGTCCTTAAAGGCAAGAGCAGGCTGGGTTTTAGAATGGGCTCAGAATCTGGGCAGTCAAGGGTGGAATTCCTAGGGGGATGAATGGAGCTGGGAGATGCAATGGCAGCAACTGTGCAGAAGTCAGCAGCAGCAAAGACAGCAGGAGCCAGGAGCACCTTTCTCATCCTGGGACTGTCCCTGTGCCCAGGTCTAACGACGATGGCAGGAGCTCAGAAGTGACAGAGTGCAAAATGAGCTTCTGAAATACTCTCCCACACAGTCACAAGGAAAACATGATTCATAATAGGGCCTGAAGGATTTTTTCTTTTTCTTTTTTTTAAATTGCCTGATGGGGCTCAGCTATTGAGAAAACATTTTTGACTATAATATCATTCAGGAATGAAACTAATTTTCATAGGTTGGGAGGAAAAATCCCTCACCATTTGCATATTAACTAATCATTTGTATACAAGTTATTAAAAGTGGCCAAGCTGAGCCTTTGCCTTATTCAGTTCACATCTCCATACACACAGTTCCAAAAGTCCAGGTGGGTATTTTCTGCATTGGTCTATTACATAGTTTATGTGCTAATATTAACCATACATGGAGAAGTAGTGAGAGTTAAAGTATGGTGAAAAGCACATCACGATGTAACGTTGTTAGAGTTTTGGCCATAACCCTATACCACACACATGAACAAAACATGAAAGCATAATAAATTCACGTAACTTTCTAGATATTTTTGTTTTAGAGAAAGGTAAAAGTGGAAGAGTTGCTATGGCTAAGCTTTCATTTCCTGCTAGTATGTGTGTTTGCTCTGGTATCAAATGCTCGTTTTTCTTTAAGGCTGCAGACATTATTTAGACTGGCCACCAAGTAAAAAAGGAAACTAGTCTAGACATATCGGTAGATGAAAAAATTTCTAAATAATGACAGATTTCTGCCCAAAGACTTTAATCTCTTCCTTAGAAAAGTTTTTGGGGAAATATAAAAACATTATTTCAAAAAGGGCAACATTAAGCCAACCTATTCTCAGTAGAATATAGCCCACAGCTCCCTCCCTCAAATCCTAAATATTAATTAATCATTAATTTTTAACTAAACATTAATTATAAATATTAATACTGCTCCTATCTTTTTAATTCCTTTCCTCAATTCTTGTTTGGTTTCCTCTCTTGTTCTTATTGTCTAACTTTCTTTCTTTGGACATTTAGCTCTTCTAAAAACTTGATCTCGTAAATACATGTACAATCCTGAAATCAAAAAAGAAAGGATATCCTTTCTTTCCAAACATGTGAGGCAATTATAACCATTGACATTGGGCTATATTTAATGGAAGTCTCAATAGATTTCAAAGAGACACATTTTTCTGACCATAAAGAAATTAAATTAGGAAAAATTCTACATCATAGTCAAGTGGTCTTTATCCCAGGAATGAAAGGTTGGTTCAACATATGTAAATCCATGAATGTAGTTCACCACATAAATAAAAGCAAAATCAAAGACCATATGATCCTCTCATTTGACACAGAAAAAGCAATTGACAAAAGTCAGCATCCTTTTCTGAAAAGAACACTTAAGAAAATGGGCATAGATGGGACATGTCTTAAACTGATAGAAGCCTTCTACAACAAACCACACAGAATGTGTGCTGATATCACATAGAATGGAGAAAAACTGAAAGCACTTCCACTTAGAACCAGAACAAGACAAGAATATTCACTATCACCACCTACTCTTCAACATAGTTCTGGAAGTTTAGCCAACAAAATCAGGCAAGAGAAGGATATCAGGAGTATTCAAACGCAGACAGAGGAGGTCAAACTCTCACTCTTTGCTGATCGTATGATCTTATACTTAGAAAACCCCAAAGACTCAACTATGAGGCTACTGAAAGGGATCAAAAAATACAGTAACATCTCAGGGCATAAAATCAGTGTTCACAAATCAATCAATAGCCTTCATATACACCAACAACAGTCAAGCAGAGAATCAAATCAAAGACATAAAACCCATCACAGTAGCTTCAAAGAAAATGAAACACCTGGGAATATACCAACAAAGGACATGAAGAATCTTTACAGAGAGAACAATGAACCCCTGAGAATAGAAATAGCAGAAGATGTTAACAAATGGAAGAGCATACCATGCTCATGGCAAGGAAGAATCAACACTATAAAAATGTCCATACTACCCAAAGCAATCTGCATATTTAATGCAATCCCCATTAAAGTACCAATATCATATTTTGAATAACTTGAAAAAAATAGTACTTCATTTCATATAGAACCAGAAATAAAAAGCAAGTAGCCAATGCAATTCTAAGAAATAAAAATAACTCTAGAGCACCACATTCAGACTTCAGGTTACACTATAAGTCTATAGTAATCAAATCAGCATGGGACTGGCACAAAAATAGAGACATAGATCCATGCAGTAGAATAGATAACCTAGAGGTGAAATCAACCACATATCACCATCTGATCTTTGATAAACCAAATAAAAATAAACTGGGGAAAAGAATTCCTATTTAATAAATGGCACTGGGATAACTGGTTAGCTACATGTAAAAGACTGAAACTGGACCTGCACTTACTTACAAAAATTAACTCATGCTGTATAAAAATTTAAAATTTTAGTCATGAAACAATAAAAACTCTAGAAGAAAGTATGAGAAAAACTCTTGACAATATTGAACTGGGAAAAAAATTATGAAAAAAGATCCCATTTGCAATTTAGGCAATACCAAAAATAAATAAATGGGACATGATCAAACTAAAAAGCTTCTGCACAGCTAAAGGCACAACAACTGAAGAAAACAGAACAGGAGAAGATATTTACATCCTATGAATCTGACAAACGACTGATAAGTAGAATCTACAGAGAAAAACTAACCAAGAAAAGAGCAAAAGCAAGAGACGTAGAAACAGAATCTTCTCAAAGAAGACAGACCAATGGCTAACAAACACAGGAAAAAATGCTTCTCATCCCTAATCATTACAGAAATGAAAATCAAAACCATCTCGAAAGATCACCTGACCCCAGTGAGAACAGCCCACATCACAATGTCTCAAAGCTACAGATGCTGGTACGGATATGGAGAGAAGGGAACACTTTCACATTGTTGGTGAGACTGAAAACTAATACAGCCTCTATGGAAAGAAATATGGAGAATCCTCAAATACCTAAAAATAGACCTTTCATTTGATCCCACAATCCCATTACTAGATGTCTACCCAGAAGTAAAAATAAGGACTGGAAGTTTTTGCAGTACACAATCACTAAGACGTGGAATTAACCCAAGGGCCCATCATCATATGTATACTACGGACTACTAATCAGCCATAAAAAGATGGAGACTTTACATCTTTTGTATTAACCTAGATGAAGTTGAAAAACATTCTCCTTGGTAAAGTATCACATGAATGAAACAGCAAGTATCCAATGTACTCAATACTAATATGAAACCAGTAGACGAACAACTACAGGCCCCCAAAAGAGAAAAACACAATTAAATTAAAGAGGGAAGGAAGGGGGAGAGGGAAGTGCATTGCTACTCCCGCTGTGCATTTCTATTCTGTGTCCAGACTACAAGTTTCTTTGCCCTGGGTGGCGCCTGTGGCTCAAAGGAGTAGGGTGCTGGCCCCATATACCAGAGGTGGCAAGTTCAAACCCAGCCCCGGCCAAAAACCCAAAAACTGCACACACACACAAGTTTCTTTGCCTTGTTTTCACTTGCTTTGCTTTCTTGTAGTTAGATATTTGTTACTGTCTAATTTATTTATTTTATTTTCTATGCTTTTTTTCCTGTTTCATCTGTCATTGTTATGTGTTTGGAGCAGAGAGGTATAAACTATGTCTTCTTGATCAAAAGCCATCTCTTTAAAAATCTTTTTAATAAGGGTGGGCATGGTGACTCACACCTGTAATTGCAACACTTGGGAGGCCGAGGTGGGTGGATTGCCTAAGCTCACAGGTTCCAGACCAGCCTAAGCCAGAGCAAGACCTCATCTCTAAAAATAGCCGGGCATTGTGGTGGGAACCTGTAGTTCCAGCTACTTGGGAAGCTGAGGCAAGAGAATCACTTAAGCCCAGGAGTTGGAGGTGGCTGTGAGCTATGCCGTCACAGCACTCTATCGAGGGTGACAAAGTGAGACTCTGGTTCAAAAAAAAAAATCTTTTAAATTTATTTTTATTTCTGAATAGGTAATACACGCACATTGTAAAACATTCCAATTAAGAGATATAGAGCACCTATAGCGATTTATATACTGGTTTATTTACCCCATTTAGGTTCCTGGCAGATGATAATCTAACGAGACAACTTGTGTATATAAACTGGTTGAATTCACCAATTATTGGTTTTTATCACATTATTAGGGCATTTGTTAAGATAATTTTCTTATAAAATTTTTCCATTAAAATAACCCTTGAATCCAGTCCATCTGTACTAGCCTCTGTCCTAACAGCCTTTCTACTCTTCCATGTGCTTAAATATCATATCTTTCCTGTTTCCTGTTTAGAGAGGATGTCTCTCTCCCCCTCACCTACCAGAGTTTCCTTATCATTCCTCATGATGCAAATGCAAATCCCAGACATAACCTCATCAGGGATGAGGGTAATATGAAACAATATGTATGTAAAAGTTCAGTGCAGTGGCTGATGTATAGTACATATAGTTGTTTCACAATAATAATTTACCCTCTTTCCTGCTTTTCATGTATATCTCAAGCTTATCATCCATGAGGCCATCAGCAGCTTTAGCATCAGGAACCAAAAGCATTAGCTCAGAGTTCACATATAATGGTCACTCAGGTGGGAGATGGTGATGTACACCCCCCACTTCCTGTGCGGGTGCTCTGACAATGCTCCTACAGGGGCCATGAGGCTATCAAAGAAGCATCACCTCTCAGAGGCCCATGTTCTTACTACAGGCAGGAAAATCTCTGGAGTCTGGATCAAAATGCCCCATCAGATAAAGACAGCAATTACAGGCAGAGATACCAGGTACATTACTTGGAGGAGCCAACTCACCTGCCACAACCAAATCCCCTGAAGCAGGATGAGGCTTTCACGCAGAAGCTCCAGAAGCACATTGCCTCGTAAGAGGAACTCCATGAAAGCGACTAGGCCTGTCAGAAGGACGACCAAAACCAGCAGCTGGTGCACAAAGATGTCCAGCATCTCCCGGCCATGAGTGTGGTTGTAAAAGATAAAGCCTGATGGGGGGGAGGGTAAAAAAAAAAAAAAGTTTATCTTCTTCAATGAAACCAAAGGCCACCAACTGTTTCTCTCTCCTCCTCTTTTTCCACAGAATTTTATACACATGAAACCACAACTGTTCAATAATTCTCATAGGACTGCAACTCTAAGTATGATTTTTAAACTCATCATTATATCTTTGGAATGGAATCTTTGAAATATAACCCTTCTTTTCCCTTCCCCAACCTTTATTCTCTCCTCTAACGCATCTTGATATGTGTTGTTGTTGTTGTTGTTGTTGTTGCAGTTTTTGGCCGGAGCCAGGTTTGAACCCGCCACCTCCGGCATATGGGGCTGGCGCCCTACTCCTTGAGCCACAGGCGCCACCCCACATCTTGACATTTTCAACTAACTATAATTTCAAATAATCTTCTGTGAAAAACGAGGAATAATAAGCATAAAGAAGCAGGAGGGCAAGAATTGAGGCGACAGACACAAGAACAAGCAAAAGCCTCTCCCTAAGGATTTCAGTCCACTTTGACTGGTATGACAAGATGCTCTGAGAAGCTTCCAAGATGTAATAATTAACTACATTTTTTCATTCCATGCACAGATTTCAGCTTCATCTTAATCCTTTTCATTTGTGCATAGAGAAAAATATGTTCATTCAAAATATAGTAACACACACAAAATACAGTAACACCCTGAAATAATAAGAATCAGGTTATTAGTTGTTGGCACCCATCTTTTATTTAGCCCTTGTTCCCAAGGAGGAATGGGCAACAGCTGTTATTTCCAGTTGCTGGAGATAAGGTGAGTAGGGAGTGACTGTCTCCTGATTATCTACGGTCTTTTTTGTTTGCTTGTTTCATAGTTAATCTATTTTTTACAAGTATAAAAAAATGAAAACAAATCATTAAACACTCATTTCCTTTTTCCTCCGGGAGGAGTTGCAAGACCAACTGAACTAAAAATATTGTTTGAATTAAACTCTCAAAACTAGGACCTATTATTTTTATGTGGCTGCATTTTTTGGACCTACTTATCATACAATGAATGATAGGGTTTTCCTACCTGAGTATGAAAAGGCTAGTTAGTAGATGGTAGAAGCTGTCCTGCTGTGAGTGATTGCTTCATTTCAGGATATTCAAGCTTTGTTACTTGAATAAGTACTTTGTCACTTTTCACTTATTAAAAGTGGAGATAATGATAATCTCAGGCCAGCCTAGAGATAAGGAAGTATTGAAAGTGGTACTTTATTATAGATATGAATTGTGACTAAAGCACTTTGAATGAGTGTGCCTGCCCAGTTCTACTAGAGTCAGTAGAGAAGGAAGATCTTTGTCATCCTGCCTAGCATACCCATCACGGCCCAGAAAAATGACCCTGTCAATACAGACTGCACGAAGATACCAAAGATTCACAAACGCCTTCTCAGAGACAGGCATATCATTCATACTTACCCTCCACAAATAAGGCATTTGACAACATGAACTTGGGCAAGGAGGCAGGAAGTGAACTGAAGGTGAAACATAAGATCTCTGCCATACCGAGCAGCCCGAAGAAGAAATACATGGTGGAATGATGCCAGTTCATGAGTTGGTACCACTGGCCCTCTTTATACAAGGTCAGGTGGGCTCCTCCACTACCGAACTGCTCCCCAGCCATGCCTGCAAAGGAACATTTCACAGTTTTAGCAACCCCTCCCGTAACATTACCTAGAACGCAGGAAGATGCAGGAGGGTCAGCTCATTGCTCCAATCTGTATTATCTGATGACATTGATTCCTCTATCTGGGCTGTTTCCTAACACCTGAGCACCAGGCTGGCTTTAGAGCAGTGTTTTTCAACCTTTTTTATCTCGCGGCACACTTAAACTGATAGAGAAACTTCCGTGACACACTTAAATTGCATTGATTTAAAAAAAAAAAAAGGGTAGAAAAATAATATACTTACTGTGCTTTGACTTCCTTCAAAAATAATTAATGATCTTTAAGAATTTTTGCTGCACACCTAAGATCTCATGCACACACCAGTGTGCCACAGCACAATCACCTCTGAAATCACTGCTTTAGAAGCTCCAACGCTAGTTCAAATAACCAATTTTATTCAAAGATAACCAACTGAGCCAAACAGCTCTTTCAGATCATCAGTGCTGATGATCTTAGTTCCACTGACACGTTCCACTGACTATGCCAATCCAATGACTAAATCCTGAGTGAGGCTCCATGCCCGTAGGTCAGTGAGTAGGGCGCTGGTCACATACACAGAAGCTGATGGGTTCGAGCCCAGCCTGGGCCTGCTAAACAACAATGATAACTGCAACCAAAAAATAGCTGGGTGTTGTGGCAGGCATCTGTAGTCCCAGCTACTTGGGAGGCTAAAGCAAGAGAATCGCTTAAGCCCATGAGTTGGAGGTTGCTGTGAACTATGATGTCAAGCCACTCTACCAAGGGCAATAGAGTGAGACTCTGTCTCAAATAAATAAATAAATAAATCCTGAGTGATTTGGGAGTTTGGATTTGTGAACTTAGTCCTACACAGGCTGATTACTTCCTGCTTAGGTGCTGTATCTTTGGGTAGCTGCCAGGAAGTAGAAGGTTGTGCTTGGTTCCAGAGAAAATTGCTGAAGAGCTCAGCCTTTCCTCAATTAAGGATAAACTGAGAAAGCCCATATAGACAAGTATATGACCCAGTCAGTTAGGCAAACAGTGAAAATTTCTTAGAGATGCTGCCTTCTCAGTTCCTCTATAGAATCTGATAAGGAAACTTCTCTCTTTGGAAATGTTACTCTGTAATTTGATGGTCATAGTAAAGACATATTAACATGAATAAAGCATAAAGAAACCTAATGGAAGGTGGGAAGTTTTATCTTTATAAAGGAGGGGCTACAGGGGAACTCTTAAAAATATAGAACATTTTAATAGAATCTTCATAGTCAGTGGAAAGTCATCTGGCCTTACCTCGTTCTCTGATTTAGGAACCAAGGAAGGATGAGTGCATGAGACAAAATCTTCTACAATCTATCAGCATTGACTTATTATTAAAGCTTTTTCATAATCACTTGATTATTTTGGTGTTGTTTGCAAAATGGCTTTTGATCTTGAATGGGTTCGTTCTTTTAGGAATCAGAATGATGGATATAAAATGATGTTAGAAGCTCCAACCAATTCTACAAAGGAAATTCACCTTGACTGGGTACACAACTTAACTACTAAGACTAAGGTATTAATAGCTTTTTGTATAAACACTAAGTAACCCCTTACTAAGCAATTATATTACAATTAGAATAGTATTCCATAGTATACATCTTTTGTATTTACCTGGATGGATTTGGAGAATATACTCCTAAGTAAAGTATCTCAAGAATAGAAAAGCAGGGCAGTGCCTGTGGCTCAGTGAGTAGGGCGCCAGCCCCATATACCGAGGGTGGTGGGTTGGGTTCAAACCCAGCCCCAGCCAAACAGCAATAAAAAAATAGCCGGGCATTGTGGTGGGTGCCTATAGTCCCAGCTACTCGGGAGACTGAGGCAAGAGAATCACCTAAGCCCAAGAGCTGGAGGTTACTGTGAGGTTGTGGCACTCTACCCAGGGCGACAAAGTGAGACTCTGTCTCTGAAAAAAAACAAAAGAATGGAAAAGAAAGTATCTGTGTACTCAGTACTAATCTGAAAATAGTAGCTCAACATCTACAGGCCCACACAAGAGAAAAAACACAATTCAGTTCAAGAAGGGGGAAAGCAGGGAGGGGACTGGGTAACTTCCCATCTATCGGGTACAATGTAGGGGTGTACCGCACACTTCCTGGGTAAAGGACTCAACTACAATTCAGACTTTAGCCTTTACCTTACAAATACAAATAATGTAACCTAGTTGTATGTACCCTCATATTAATTCAAAACTTTAAAATAAGAAATTACAATTAGAATGTGTTAAGAATGTAGGCTGTGGACTGGTATTGGTATTGGTCTGTAGCCTGTTAGCAACGGGGCCACACAGCAGGAGATGAGAAGTGGGCAAGTGAGAGAAGCTACTACTATCTTTACTGCTGCTCCCCACCACACACATCATCACCCGAGCTCCACCTCTTGCCAGATCAGTGGCAGCACTAGATTTTCAGAAGACTGAGAAGTCTACTGTAATCTGCACATGTGAGGGATCTAGGTTGCACACACCTTATGAGAATCTAATGCCTGATGATCCGAGGTGGAGCTGAGGTGGTGATGCTAAAACTTGGGAGCAGCTGCAAATACAGATTATCATTAGCAGAGAGGCTTGACAACACAGAGACTCTAATAAATCAACTGCTCACAGAATCATATCCAAACCCTATCAGTGAGTGACAAGTGACAATTTTGGCAGACTTTAAGTCAGAATGTGACACTTATTTCAGCCCAGGCTTAGCCCACCCAATATTTTGTTTATCAGTTTCATCTATGCCTCTCTCCCACACTGCACACTCATCTCAGTCACAGTTTTGGTAAACCCATAAGCTAACCCTAACACAAAAATGAATAAAAACCAAACGTCACTGGAGAGCTTCTTTGAAAGGGAGAAAAACCCAATGATAAGACAGCAGAAGACTCTGTGATGGCCAAGAAGATTAAAAACTGTACTTAAAACACCAAAGAGTTCTACTTAAATTACTGGTTCATTTCAACAGGTGATCCACATTCTCCAGGCCTACTTTGTATATTGTACATAGTAACCAGCTATTCAATTAAGCCATAAAACCTTCAAAACTGCTTCACCACATGAGAACAAGCACATTGCATTAAAAGAAAAGCCTCTGGTGTCTTTCAAAAGAAAAAAGTGTAAACACAAGGAACAGAAGCAACTATTCAAGGCCACTACTTCTTCAAATGGGTATGCGCCAACAGCATCATCCTGGCTAACTGATTGCTAAAGCTGAGAAACCCCTCACTACTGGTGAAGAGCTGATCCCGCCTGCTGCTAAGAGCATTTGTCGTGAACTTTAGAAAAGGTGGCACACATTCCTCTTTGAGTCAGCACCATGACTAGACAAACTGATGAAACAGCAGAGGATACTGAGGCTCGATGTTAGAGAGGATTAATGAGTCACTGTGATACACAAGATAGGTTGGCAAGTCTACCAATGTTCACAAGGCAACAATGCTTGTTTTCATGCAATATATTGTTTGGAAGGATGTGCATAAGAGTATGTCCTGTGCACTTTTGTTGCCAACCAACACCACAGCTTCAGAAGCATTGAACTCTTTGAATGAGTACAAATCAGGAAAACTGAACTGGTCATTTTGTGTCAGTAAATGAAGAGAGCAGCTTCCACGACTGGGCAGCTTTCTGGTTTCACTCCTTGGGTCGAGAAGGTTGCTTCTGAATGTGAGTCTACGCACTGTGTCATCCATAGAGAAATGCTAGCTAACCGAAAAATGTCACCTGAACTAAACAAACATTTTGCAAGACATGATTAAAATCATCAACCACATTAAAGTATACGCCCTTAACTCACGTCTGTTTTTGCAGCTCTGTGAGGAGAAGGACATAGAGCTGTCCATGTGTCTTCTCTTACACACAGAAGTGAGATGGCTTTCTAAAGGGAGATAATTGACCAGAGTTTCTGAGTTATGAGAGCTGCCTCAGAGATTTCTTTCAGAGAAACAGTCACTGCTGGCAGCACATTTAAGTGACACACAATGATTTACTATCTTGCTGACTTGTGTGACATATTCAACCTGCTCGACAAACTGTCTGTCACTTCAGGAGACAGCAACAACTGTGTTCAAGTCAGCAGATGAAGTGGCTACATTCAAAGCCCAACTGGAATTATGGGGGTGACAAGAGAGCATTGAGACTTTTTGACATTGCAAACATTAGCAGAGATTTTTAAAGAGACTGAGCTAGGGTCCTCTTTCTTCTAGCTGGCATGTGATCACCTATCTCAGCTTTCAAGAGTCTGAGCATCACTTCTCAACCACAAAAGACCTCTGACCAGGGAAAGAATGTGTCTGAAAGCCATTTGTAAATAAACCAGATGAACCAACTCTGTCCAAGCAAGAAGACGATTCAGTACTTGAGATTGCAAATCTCTATATGTTCTGGATTCAAGTGAGTATGGAATACCCTGAGATTGCCACAACAGCACTGAAAGCCTGCTTCCCTTTCCAACCTTCTGTCTTGGTGAACCAGGGTCTTCTACAGTGACAGCAAGCAAAATGACACTACAGAGTAGACTGTTCACAATGCACTTCAGGTGTCACTGTCTCCCATCACCCCCAGAAAGGACTGTGCAGTTACAGTAAAGCAAGCTCAAGGCTCCCACTAATTCAGCATTATGGTGAGTTGTGTAATTGTTCCATTATATAATTACACTGTAATAATGATAGAAATAAAGTACACAGTAAATGTAATGCGTTTGAATTGTCCTGCAACTCTCTACCTCCTATGGCCCCCAGTCCCTGGAAAAATTATCTTCCATGAAACTAACTGGTTTCTCATGCCAAAAAGTTGGGGATTGCTATGTTAAAAGATATTTTTGAATTTAAAAATTTATGTTTTTTTTTTAAATTAACCCTGCTGTAGTCAGAAAATAAGTTTTGTGTGTTTTTTTTAAATGTCAGAATACTATGTTTACATAAAATTATGTATACTTAGAGTCAGAGTTATACATGTGTTTTTCAACCAGAAAGCACCCAATGTACTGGTATAATGTATCTGTTGCATAGAAATTTACCCATCCCTTCCTCCCCCACCCCAACTGAGATTTCACTCAGTTTGCTTTCAGATGAGCATATAAGTATTGATCCACTAGTTCCAATTTAGTATTATTTTTCCATGTTTGTGGTTCTTCACTTGGGAGAATATTCTCCAGTTCCATCTAGGTTGTTACAAAAGATACTAAATCTCCATCTTTTTATGGCTGAATAGTATTCCATGGTATGTTTTTACCATAATTTATTAATCCACTCATGTATTGATGGGCACTTGGGTGGTTTCCGCTTCTTTGTGATTGTGAATTGTGGTGCTATGCACATTCAGGTGCAAGTATCCTTCTTAAAAAATCCATTTCAGAAATTTCTCCACTTTATATTGGATCTTTTCTTTGTATGTAAAAATCCCAAAAGGAGAAAACAGGACACAGAAATGGTCCACTCACCAATTAAAGCCATGGCAACAATTACAGTTCCTTCCAAAATTTCTACTCGATGGAACAATGCTTTGGAACCAAGGTAGCAGGTCCGCTTTTGCTTTTTGCAGGCATATTTCAGAGTACTCTTTATACTCCACCAAAGGCCCATAATAAAGAAGAAGGCTCCAGGGATGGCATGACCTCTGAAACTCCCCATGTCCTATAAAGATAAGAACATACAGACAAGAAAAGCATTTTATTTTTGGAACCTGGACAAAATATGTTAGATAATTACAAAACTTTATTTCCCTATCTCCACTGAAAAGCTCAAACTTATGGCACGCCCCCTACGGCTCTTCGCGCGAGAGCAGTAACACCTTATTGGCTATTCTACCATCCTGGCACCTCCCCTAACCGAACCTACATAAGGTGCCCTTGTCTTTTGTTCTCTCTCTCTCCTCTTTCTCTCTCTCTCTCTCTATCCCTCCCTCCCTCCCTCCCTCCCTCTCTCTCCCTCTCTCTCCTCTACTCTCCTCTCTTTCCCGGTTTCTCTCTCTCTCCCCTCCTCCTTAATGCTGCTCTGCAGCTTCCCCCGCCAATAAAGACCTTTCATACAAGCCTTAGTGTTCTGTGAAGTTTCTGCCTGTCAAGTGCCCCCTTTCAAAACATCATTTGTCCCTGTAAAGTACACGATCTTCCAATGATATTCCATGATTATGGATATATCACTGATTCAGAGGACAGTAGAAAGTCACACTGCAATATCTATAATACCAATAAAAAGAAAATAAAAATTCACATTGGATAAACACTTACCCATGCACTGGGAGCTATGTCCAGTGTTTTACATGCAATTTCCAACCTAATTTTTGCAACATACCCATGAATGAAGGATTATTGTGCCATTTTCTATAGGCATACAGGTTTAGAAAAGTTAAACGCTTGCCCAAATCTCCCAACTACCAAGCAAAAGTTCCATTGTTTTTAACATGGAGATCAAAGGGATTTCTTTAAACGACAGTGCTTCATCACACAATTACCCTTTAAGCATATTAAAAGGAAAGCAATAAGAAAGTTTTACCTTTATGTTTAAAATGTCAAAGGATGTGAAAATCACCTACAAAATTTTTAAAGTAGATAATTTCAAAGTATCAAACATTAACAGCAAGTAAGAATCCATAAGTATGCCTCGAGAATCCGAGAATCCAGCGGTGCTCCCCACTCTGTTCCCAGCCTCTCCTCCGGCTGGACTGGAAACATGTTTTTAATGCAGGCTAATGAACTGTGAGCAGAATTGGCACATGTCATTTCCAGGCTGGGTCAGAGAAGAGTCTATGTGATTCCTTTATCTCTCCCTTCCCTTGCTTTGGCAACTGTGGCATGGCCTATCTGTAACACACAGGACAATCAACCAGCCTGCTTCTAATTTTGCAAGAATATGTGAACAACTCTTTCTCGTGTTAACCTATTGAAATTTTGAGGTATATTGATAAATTTCCTTGCCAGATGTCAAGCCACATCAAATTGCAAATTTTGTTTGTACTCTCATCACATGATAGCGTCACCTGTGGCTAATAAACAGAAATATCTTCCATTTTTGGTCAGTCTTCAATTATGTGAGTTTTTAATTAAGTGAGCAGTCCTTTGTTCAAATGTATTGTACCATGAATAGACTATTGAATAGGGAGTCCAGATCATCCTTGTGGATCTGACACTAGGCCAGATCCAAGAAAACTAGTAAAAGGGGATTTCAGAATTGCCCCTGACCCAGCAGACTTCTTTATTTCTGTGGCACTCAGTTGAGGACAGACCCCTTTGGATTACTCTCCTATCCCTAATTGTGAAGTTTAAGGGGAAACTGTGAAGTTGACCCAAATACCAAAAGTCTCTTCAATCTAGCACCCCTGAATCGTCCAAACTGTCCAGAGACAGGTTTTTGTCCTGACTTAGTGGTACGGTTTGAAGCATGTCCCCTAAGTTCTCTAAGCCTTAGTTCTTAATTAATAAAAGGAGCAGATGGGCCCCCAGATGACACCTGGAGTTCCTTCCTGCTCTACTGGTCTCTGATATATTAATCTAACCTCTACATTTATCATAGTGTTACTGACTTCTCCTGTTTGTTTTCATTTAGGCAACTATGTCGAATTGGAAAATACTTCTACCTGGGATTGAAAAATACATCCAAAGTGTAATTTTTTTAACTTTTCTGAAAAAGAATTTTATATGCTTTAAGGAGCTTTGAATATTTTGTTTTTTAATACAGAAAGCTCACTTGCAGGAATGTATCCTGAAGACATAATTGGAAATATAGGCATTAGGAGAATGATGATATAAATGATGCAACCACTAAAAACAAGGTTTTCAAATAATTTAAATGATAGGGGATATATTTAGTGACAAAAATAGGATAAAAAGTGAGGGGAAAGGGCTTTGGATTTAGATTGACTAGGACTGAATACCGACTTTATTACTTATTATTTATATGACTTTGGGAAAGTCATTTAACCTCTGAGGGTCACAGTTTCCTCTTCTGTAAAATGAGACAAACAACAGTCATACCTCACAAAATTAAAATGAGTTACTCCAAAGCCAGTAGCTCACAGTGCTATTAAATAAGCTCATGCCATCTTCCATCCATCGCCAACTACCAGAGTAAAACAAAAGTAAAACCCAACAAACAATTCTACTTGGATATTAACTACAGAAAAGCAAGATGCATAAGTATAATTCATTTGACAGTCATTGATGGACTGCCTATAACCCTTCCTGTGTCTTGAGGGTTACTGGGATCGTCTATGGTCATTCCCTACCTTGACTGCAATTAGAGAATAAACTCCTTGAAATCAGAAGCCATAAATCTATTCTTCTTTCTATTCTCCACTGGGACTGGATAGTCCCTTATGTACTATGAGGTTCTAAATTAACAAGAGTGACTAAGTGTTTCTTACAATACACATCATGTATTTACAAAATATTTTTACTCTGATATCTCAAAGACCATTCATACTCAATATGCCCCCAAATTGATTAATCATCTACCCACCCACTTCCAGAAAGTAATTTTTCCCCTAGTTACCTATGTTGGATGACAGTACTGCCAAAATTCAAAAATATGAAAATCATCCTACATTCTGGCTAATTCCCTAACTGGTTATTAAGACATAGCTCTTCTGTTGCTTAACTTCAACCTTCTCCCACCCCCTCTCCCCTGGAGAAAGAGACTTATCTCCTCCAGCCCTTTCAATACCACCTGCTTGGGAGGGCCCTGTTAAACCTTCTCAAGGCACTCAATCTTCCCATCCCCCAACCCCTTCAATTTCACCTGCTAGGGAGGATCCTGCCACACTTTCTCAAGGCACTCAGTCCTCCAGTTATTGAAGTCTTCATGTGCCTAGCTCCTTGGTAGCTTCTATGATCATTACCATGTTAGGAAAGCTTTTGTAGCAGGCAATTTGGACCTCTAAGAGGTTAGGGGCCTAGGCCATTTGCATTTTATTTTTTCAAGGATCCTAGTATATTAAAAAAAGAGAGAAAACCCTCCAGAGAAACCCTAACTGCCCCCTTCTATCATCGCCCGATTCAGCAGGAAGCAGTTAGATCGAGTCTTCACCCCTTTTCCCTAACAGCAGTTGGGGTTTCTACTCGGAGAGGGAGAATTGATGCAGGACTTTGGCGCCCTAGCCAGCTCAGCGGAGCTGGCGGACTTGCCGCCTCCTCCTTGGCGGTGTCGTGCTGTGGCAGCCAGCTGAAAAGCCAGCGGGCTGGATGACAGGCAAGGAGGGGTCCTCCAACCCCCACCGGAGGCTCCAATTGCCAAAAAGTCTGGACAACTGCTGAGGAGACACCTGTACCTTGGTGTCTCCTTCACTTTACACTTAGGACTAAATGTGGAACCCCCATTTCCCATGTCTAGGTCAATTTCTTGTGAATTTCCTAGACCTCAATTCCATGAATGGACTGTATCCATTCATTGATACATTCATTCACCTTGCCCCCGGCGGAAGAGACTGTATTCATTCCTTTCCTGGCCAAGGAACCCATATACCTATATATATCCTGAGACTAAAGGCCTAAAGGAGACGGGGAAAGACCAGGAGAGAAATGGAGAGAGCTTCTCTCTCCCCACTTGAATTCTCTCCCTCTACCAGGAGCTTTAGTGTTTTCTGTATTCTTTTCTGTAAATAAATTCTGTCTTACCACTGGGGGGTGGGGGAGAAAATAATGTAATGAAGAATAATAAAATACATGTATTTAAAAAAAAAGAAATTGGAACTCTGTCACAAAATTAAGAGAAACTTTATAAATTATAAAGATATAGCAGGGATCAGAGTTACACTGATTTATTTATTTAGTGCTTTTGTTTGTATCAGCTGTTAATTTTTGCCTTTAACCCAAAGCAAGAAAGGTTTCTTATTTCAAGTTTCTACTTGATATATTAAAAATACTCATACAATTAAAAAAAAAGAATTTAAAGACAAATTCATGAAAGAAAAAGAAAACAATCCATGCAGAAATGGAACCAGTAGACAATGGATCTACTTCACTTGTCCTAATATTCTATTATTATAGTTCTATCATAATATCCCATCATTTCCTATAATACATAAAGACGTCCTGATAGAGTTCTTTGTAGCAAATTTTTTTCTGAAAAGCACAAAAAAGTCCTGGATCATGCATTGTATTCAACTGTCATGTCTCTCTGTAGTGTACTTTAAATTGTTAATAGAAAAAAATAAAAATAAATTGTTAATAAGCAAAAAAAAAGGGGGGGAGAAAAATTGGCTTGGCACCTGTAGCACAGTGCTTACGGGTGCCAGCCTCATACACCGAGGGTAGCAGGTTCAAACCTGGCCCAGGCCAACTAAACAACTGCAACAAAAAAATAGCTGGGCATTGTAGCAGGCACTTTGTAGTCCCAGTTACTGGAGAGGCTGAGGCAAGAGATTGCGTAAGCCCACAAGTTTGAGATTGCTGTGAGCTGTGATGCCACAGTACTAAAAAAAGGAAAAAATGCCAAAAATGGGTACTTGGGTATATAAAAATTGTGTTTACTTTAAAATGTTTAGAATTTATATGAAACCAGCACATTGTACCCCATGATTGCATTTATGTACACAACCATGATTTAATAAAAAAAAAAATGGTAACTAAAATAAAAATAAGTAAATAAAAGCATGGAAAAAGATATACCAAAAAGAAAAAATAAATAAAAATAAATAAATAAAATGTTTAAAATTACCTAATCAATACTTTTACTATACACGCAAACATTTTGCCTGCATCATAGATAACATGAAATTTTGAAATCAGGCACTCCCTGATTGTACACCTCCAGGCCAAATAGCCTTCCTTACCCATCCTCATGACCAGCTGAGAAACTCCTGCTGCCCCCAAAGCTGAAAAGATAAGTTGGGGCAATTAAGTGATAAGGGGAAGTAGTTGGCAAGGATTTGAGTTGATCAGAGGGGGGAAAGAAAGAAGTCCTTTTTACTTCAGTTCTAGGACTTCTGTATTTTCGACCTTTTAATCAGAAACAATCTGATAGTTCCAATCTTTCTGTGTTTAAAAAACTCAAACAAAATAAGGTCAAAGCAGGCTAGCTGTATTTGCCTGTCTAAGGAAGCAAATAGACCAGTTACTCTTGGCCATAAAAATGGCATTCATATTACTTCATTGTGAGAGAAAAAAAGATCGCCCATTTTCTCAAATATCACCCGACTTTCATCTCCTGGAACCATTACCCATATGTCTATCTTAATTCCCTGCTTAACTATTGCCTGCACATGCAACTCACTGCTTGCACTCAACAAGTGCAGTAGCACAGAGTTTGATGAGATCCAGGGGTGTCTGACCTTTTTTCTTTTCTGCCATGCATTGAAAGAATAAGATTTGTCTTGGGCCACACAGTAAATATACAAACACTAACAAAAGCTGATTAGCCAAAGAAACAAAACAAAACAAAGGCCCATGCATACTCTTTTTGTGATATCTGACACCACAGATAAGCAAAAAAGTCCTCACAAAATCAGCACATGGCCTACAGGCTGCAGGTTGGCCACCCCTGATTCTAAATCCAAACAGCAAACATTCTCCTTTGAAAGAGAGCACAGGGCTTTCCTCACCCACGAAGTAACCAACAGAAAACCAAGGAAACACCAGGCTAGGAGAGAAGGTCCCTCCCTGCCTGCTGCCACTATTTGAAACCTCCTGGGGAAAGTGGCTCCTCCAGCCCTAAAATGGTGAATTATAGGATTTAATCATTGGCTTCCACACATGGTTCATCTTCAAAATTCTTACTCTAACCTTATGCAAAGAAGCCCTTCACTCAAAATGACAACAAACATCATCCTCTGGAGAGAAGACAAGAAAAACACACTCCTTCACCTCACAAAAGGGAAATATTTTAAGACTCTAGCAATTAGAGATAATATTGGGCAAATCCCAAGATCTAACTCAAATGCTAGGTGTTAATTCCCAAGTGTTACAAACATACAAGCCACAGACCAGGTTCATACACAGATAGAGGAGTATATTCGAGTAGCCCTAAGGAAAAGATTCAACAGTTTTCTTAATGGAACCTCAACCAACTAGCTAAATTCAATATAAAAGTATAATAACATTGGAAGAAAAAAAACCCTAAACTAAAATTTCATTTTGAGCTACCACCAAAATAAAGTACTCCTAAGTCTTAATTAGTGGCTCATAGTTCAAGACATATGTGTAAATTCCAATACACTAAACAAATTCAAAATACCTCTTGAGCCTCACTTTACTATTTGCCTTAACATATATATGTACCTTTAAAATTTTTCTCCATCATTCTGAACTATCACTTTCTCTCCCAAAATTTAACTATTCTGAATGGGTTTTCTTAGTTAAATTATCCTTACCTTCATGCTTTCCCCAATGTCAAATCCAGCTCAATTCTCTTCTCTTAAAAATGTATAACGGTTCCAGACTCAAGAGGGTAAAGCAGATGCTGACTGACCCTAAGACTAAAACTCCCTACTCTTCCTCCTTTGAGACTAAACCAATGTGCTCACATCTTTCCAGCATGAGCAGATAAACCTTCGGACTATGTCACAATGCATTTAAACCTAGGGAACACGCCTTTTTGAATTCCCTTCTTCCCTATCCAAACATTGTGCCACAGAGTAGCTCCAGGTGAGACTCACCTCGATAGTCCACCTACCAGGTCACCAGCCTCAGTCAAGTGCCACTTGCCTGAGAAGCAAAGCCAGAGAAGCATATCACCTCTTCTGGACAGAAGACAAAGGGAATGATATAATAGATCTTGTCCTAAGAGGATAAGCCATTTCCTGACATGCAGTGCCTCAAGGAAGAGATTGCTACAGGTGCCAGGGTTGCTACAGATGAAGGCATACTATAGCTGAATTCATAGGAATAGAAAAGATGATGAAAGAGAATCACTGTGGTCAATATGGCTCAAACCACTGGGACATCATACTCATCATTGTCTGCATTGCACAGCAGCACCTTGTCTGCTTGAGGCACACATTGCAGAATAGACACGCCCTTGCCTACAACAGAGAGCTGACAATTGATTGAGAAAACCCCGCAAATGGATATACTAAACTAGTTAAGTTTACAAGTAACTTAAGTAACAAACTAGTTATACTTCTGTGAGAGTGGTTAAAATGTCTGGCATGCCTAAGGGGCAAAGGCATCTCTATCTGAAAAGGGCACATGGTGGAGGTGGTCGTTCTAAAGAGTGTAGTAGAGGGGGCCCCACAATGACCCAGGGAGAGTGGGAGGAAGCATCTCAACAGTGGAGAGTGGCTTAGGTGGTAGCAAGAAAGCAGAAGTGAGAGCTCTGGTCTATAAGAGGGTTTCTCATTCACTCTCAACACAGCCAGCCCAGCTCCCCCAAAATAGGAGGATGAGAGTTCCTTCTTTTTGTAGACAACCCTACCAAGATGCAGGAGTACTATTGAATAGATATGTAGAGACTAGGAGAGTGATACAAAGATCCTGAGATTTAAATATGGCTTCCCTATTTTCATACCCCAGAGGCCATCTGTCCTCTCTTCAGTGTAATAGTCTCTGATATGGTCACTCATACTGGGCCTAATATGTGGGCAGAGATGGGTAGAGTCACAGCTGCCCCAATGCTGGAATGATTATTGGTCTATATAGGAAGAAAGAACCACTCTGAGTGCTATAACTCTACTTATCTTCTTTTGATCTCATCTGTACCTCTGCCTCTTCTTCCCATCACCAACTCCTCCCAATCTTTAAATAACTGAAACCATCTGTGGCACATAGGCTATTCCCAACCAAATATCTAAAATGATACACTGAACTCTAAACTTGAAAATATAAGACAGGGCAAGGCAACCTACAGACTTATGTCTTAAAACATAAAACCAACAAATTAAAAACAACAAATGTTGTTCTTGCCCGTGGCCAATTCTTCAAAGTAAATATTAGTCTGGACTGTCTCAGTTCATAGTGATCCTGAGATGGGAGAGAAGGCATTCATGAGCACACTGAATACCAGCTAATAACTTTTCATACATCTGTTTATTTTGTCATTGAGACAACTCAAGGCAGTAGAGTTGACCCTTGAACTACATGGATTTGAACTATGTGGGTCCACTTATACACAAATTTTCTTCTACTTCTGCACTCTTAAGACACCAAAACCAGCCCCTTCTCTCCCTTCCCCTTGCCAGGGGCTCAACATCACGGTTTTCCTAGTAACATTCCCTTTTTTCTAGCTTACTTTAGCGTAAAAATACAGTATATAATACATATAACTTACAAAATATGTCTTAACCAACTGTTTATGTTTTCTATAAGACTTTGGGTTAACAGAAAGCTATTAGTAATTCAGTTTGGGGAAAGTCAAAAGTTACTGGATTTTTAACTGAATGAAGGGTCAGTGCCCCAACTCCCACATTATTCAAGAGTCAACTGTATTATTATCTCCACCATAAATATGACAAAACTGAGGTTCCAGGAGATTTTGTGACCTATTCTAAGTCACACAGTTAATAAAGACCAGAGCCAAGAGTCCAAAGTCTTTACACATCTGACTCCAAATCCCACAGTGTGCCCCTAGATAAGGGCAAAGACTGGAAAAGTTTTCCCATTGGTCCTATGAAACAGTCTCGATCACAAGTCTTTGAGTGGGTTAAATAACATAAGGAAAAGGCATCTCCTTCTGGTCCTTTCTACCATTGCATTGTCAGCACACGTAAAATAGGGTAAGCTTTGCACAACACCAAGACTATTTGTTTACTACTACCATAGCCAAAATTGTAGTACATGTGGATGCCAACACCAAAGAAGGCGGGCTGAGCAGCTGCAATGACTTCATTTACTGCAGTGAGCATCAGAGTGGTTGTTATTGACATGGGAGAAAAAGATGTCATTTGATATCTACAAGATTCATGCTGCTTCAAAACCCAAGTCAATGAACAATGACTGAGTACCATAGAGAGCAAATACGTCAGTTTTCTATTGCTGTTTTGGTAAGGTACATTAAATTACTGCAAAGTTGGTACATTAAAACAACACAAATTTATTCCCTTGCAGTTCTGTAGGTTAGAAATTCAATAAAGAGCTCATTGGACTATCAAGGTGTCAGCAAAACTGCCCCCAAACGCCTATCATGAAAATCAAAATTTCAGCAAGGCTGCAAGTGCATTACTTTCAGAAGTTTCTCAGGAAGAATCCATTTCCTTCCCTTTTCCAGCTTCTAGTGCCCGCTTCTACTCCTTGGGTCATAGCTCTCCTTCCTCCATATTCAAAGCCTACAATATTCCATCTCTCTGACAACTCTTCCTTAGCTCTATATCAGTGGTTCTCAACCTTCCAAATGCCGTAGCCCTTTACTACAGTTCCTGTGGGTTGCAACCCACAGACTGAGAACCACTGGTCTATATCCCTCTGACTCTGAACTTTGCTAGCAAAGGTTCTCCAATTTTAAAGACCTATGTAATTAGATGAGGCCTGCCCAGATAATTCAGGATAATCTATTTATCTGGAGCTCATTAATTTAATCATATGTGCAGAGACCCTGCTACCTTGTAAGCTAATATATTCACAAATTCCAGGACTTAGGACATGGGGGAGTAGGAATATTATTCTGCCTACCACAGAAACATAAGGGCTTATACTCTGGTAGAACCAAAACAGACAGACACAGTAGTGACTGTGATTCCATAAAAAGAAATAAAATGTTACAAGTGCACTGAACCTCTTCAATTAATTCAAGAGAAGGAGAAAAGTATACAACAGGATTCTGTAAAATTTTAAAGACCTTTGAGTTAGATCTTGACTAGGATTTTGAAAGGTAGAGCTAAAAGAGAGAACCTAGAAAATACAGCTAGAACCCACATACATATGAAAAGTTGATAAGGGAAGAAATGACAATACAAATTAACAAACCATGGAAAAATCAGCAGTGTTACTACAACTGAGTTTCTATTAATGGATAAAAATTAAAATAGATTCCCTGTTTCACATCAGATTAAAAAATAAATTCCAGGCCAGGTACAATGGCTCATGCCTTATAATCCTAGCACTCTGGGAGGCCAAGACAAGAGGACTGTTGAGCCTAGGAGTATGAGACCAGCCTGAAGAAGAACAAACCCCATCTCAACCAAACCTAGAAAAAATTAGCTGGGCATGGTGCTACCCAGGAGACTGAGGCAGAAAGATCACCAGAGCCCAAGAGTTTGAGGTTGCAGTGAAGCTGTGATGATGCTACTGCACTCTAGCCAGGGCAACAGAGAGAAACTCTGTCTCTAAATAAATTCCAGGAGATTAAGACCTAATTTTGAAAATCCAATTTTAAAACATTTTAGAAGAAATTATCTGAAAATGTCCTTGTGATGTTGGGATAAGAAAGAAATTTTTTAGTAAGTTGCAATAAGTGAAATAATAAAGAAAAAAGTGAGAAATTTGGCCACATCAAAACTTAAAACTTATAAACACAAATGACAAAATCAACACATAAAAAGATGTTCAATACCATCAGTCATTTGGGAAATGCTAAAATAATAAATACCAATACATACTAGCTAGAATGGCTAAATTTTTAAAAACTGACAATACCAAGTGCTTGTAAGGATGTGGACCACCTAAAACTCTTATACACTGCTGACAGGAATGTGGAATGGTGCAATCCCTTGAAGAGCAATTTGTCACTTTTCGTAACATTAAACACACACTCACCACTCGACCCAACAATTTCACTCCCAAGTATTTATCTACCCAAGAGAAATGAAAATTATGTTCACACCTAGATTGTGCATGGATACGCATAGTAGCTTTATTTGTAATCACTAAACGTTGGAAATAACCCAAATTACTAGGTATACCATTACCTAGTGAATGAATGAGCAAACTGTGATATGTCTCTATAACAAAAAGGACCAAACTACTGATACATGCAAAAACCTGGATGAATCTCATTACTCTAAGTGAAACAAACCAGACACAAAAGAGTACCTATGCAATAATTCCCTTTATCTTAAATTTTAGAAAAGACAAAACTGTAGTAAGAGAAATCCTACCCATGGTTGCCTGAGGGCAAAGAGAGGAAATTGACCTCAAAGGGTGTAAGAGAACTTTTCAAGATGATGGACATGTTCTAAATATTGATGATGACAAAAATTACATATCATATTAAACAGTTAAAAAAGGTAAGTTTTATTGCATGTAAATTATATTTCAAAAAACTGACTGAAAATAGGGAAACAGACACTACTTCTGCCCTTCCTTCTCTTCTGAAGCCTGGAACATTGTTGTGATGGTTACTGCTTTGGCAGCTATCTCAGATTAGGAGAATAAGGCCAGTACCCAAGGGGCAGGAGCAGAAGTTTACTCTGAAGACTTTGCAGATTCAGCATTCCATCCCTGAACATCTTGTTTTATGTGAGATGGAATAAAAATTTTATCCTGAAAAAGTAATAAAAATTTGATAATGAGTAAATGCAAAAAATAGTCAAATCTACCTCATCTAACAGCCACAAAGAAAAAAACTTCTATCTAGTATATGTTAAAATGATCCTCAGTTACCTAGTTTTCTGTGTTCCACTCTCCACTCCTGCATTTTAACTCATTTTAACACATTCAAACCTCACAACAAACCTCTGAAACAGATACTGTTGTCTTCCCTATTCTACAAAAGAAGAGACTGGGATGCAGTCAGAGATTTAAAAAAAGTCTACGGTTAAGCTACTGATAAGTATTGGAGCTGGGATTTATAACCATTCTCCAGCCTATACCTTTTCCACCGTGGCACCATAAAGTTAGAAAAGGTATTTGAAATAAATATAACTGACAAAGGATGAGTAGCCAGAATGTAATTTTTAATTAGGATCCATTTAGCAAAAGAAAAATCAGAATGAGGATCAAGGTGGCTGAGTAGATGCAGGTAGTATGTGCCTCCTCCACAGACAGGGACCTGAATGGTGAGCAGAGTCTCCCATTTCAAACAGACTGTCAGAGACAGAATGCTGGGATTCACCAGGGAAGGAACAAAAAGCACCAAAAAGTAGATAAGGTGAGGGTTCAGGGCAATTTGCCCTGCCAGGGGCTGACTGACAGCAGGAGAAACTCCTAGGTTGGTAAAACAGGAACAGAGAACCCCCTGGGGCTCCACCCTCCCCGACAAGCATTTAGGATTTGGGCTATAAGTGAATTCCCCGACCCTTGCAGGTCTTAAGCCTTCCATCCATCTGCTTCCAGATTTCACAAAGACACTGTTCCATAAAGGGAGCTCACGCACGAGGAAGCTCACATGTATGTGAGCCTAGAGGAGCTTGAGCCAGGCCTGCGCAACTACAGCCTACTTGTTGCCACCACAAGGCTCTGAGGAGGGACAGAGGAGCCCGGCCACTCCCATACATCCCTGGGAAGGTCTCCCCTGTCTCATTGTGGGCTGCAGCCAAGACTGAGACAGGAGTTGAGAGCCTTCTCCACAGTCTCTCACCCATGCCACCCGCTAGGGTGGAGCCCCAGCCTTGCCAGTCACAGGTCCAAGGCACCATTTTAGTGAGTTTGACACTGGGCAGTGCCCGGGCCTCAGACTGAGTTTGGTCTGGATGTGGGCGCAGCCCCCATCTGGCTGGAGAGGGCAGGGAAACCAGGCTTTCCAGCATGCCTCTGAGATTGTGCTGCTGCCGGCAGTGTGACCAAGCCTTTAGCAAACGATACCTCCCACAAATTCCTACCTACCAGCACAGCCTGCCTAGGAAGGGACCTGCTCTCTCTGGCCACATGCCCAAGGCACGATTTCAGGAGTTTGAAACCTGGCAGTGCCCTACCCTTGGGCTGCAATGGGACTGATGCAATCTTGCCCAGCTAAGGAGGTACAAGGGAGCCCAAGCTCTCCTACACACACGTAGGACAACTACCACTACCCTGCTACGTGCCACAGTAAGACCAAGACATCTGTGCACAGCACTCCTCACAGTATCTCACCCACACTGCTTATCTGGAAGGGGCCCAATCCTTTCTGGTCACAGGCTCAAGGAGCCAGTGTGGGAATTTAAAGCTGGGTAACTCCCCTCCCTCAGGCTGAGTTCTGGTTAGCGCAGCTGCAGCCCGGCCAGCTGAAGGGGAACAGGAAGCTCAACTCTCCTACCTGTTCTCATGAAAATTCCCCACTGCACTACAAGCTTCAGGAGAAGCAGACACAGCAGACAGCACTACGCCCAGTATCCTGCCCATACTATCTGCCCAGATGAGGTCCCAATCTTTCCAGTTATAGGCCTAACATGCCATTTTGTAAGCTTAAAATTGGGCAACCTGGTAAGGGATATGGAGATGGGGACTTTCTTTCAGCCACCCAATGCTGTGGACATAGCCACTTCTACTCCCAAGCTGTAAGTTATTGGTGTGGGTAAGCTGCAAGAAGGCCAAACCTAGGCTTCATGGGGAGCACACCCCCACAGCACTCACTTACTGTGCCCAGGTTCTGCACAGAATGTGCAGCTCATTCCCTCCCTTCATGGAAGGGAATTTTGCAGCTGCCCAACATGGGAATCTCAGCCTTTGTGTCTCTACATTGCTAGTTTCACAGCCAATGCTCCCCAGCACCCACTCAGACAACAGCATCCTTGGAGGACCAGTGGGTCCCAGGAGAACTGTGGATATCCCTGAGTTTGGACATTCAGGGCAGGCCACTCCCAGCTTAAAGGAGAGCATAACATGCAAGACGGCCCCTTGGGACAAAGGGAATAGGTCACAGGCTCCTCACCTTTGGAGCCTTCTCTTCCTCTCCTCTCCTCCACCCCCTGCTGCTGAAGGAGCAGTGGTTGTCTCTGCTCAGGTCTGGCTAGGGTTCCACAAGAGAGGTTTAAGCCAGGGTACTTGGGATCAGCTGCCCCACCTCTCCCAATGCACCTATCACACTCAAGATTTCACGGAGCTCAGGTGCACCTCCTAATCTCCAAAACACCACAGCAAGCAGTTTGGTATTCTCCAAGGACGAAAGCGACTGGTTCCCCTGAGGGAGGGCAAAGCTAGCAGTCCTCTCCTGAGCTTTCTATCTCTTCTGGGAGGAGCCTGCCCTCCCTAGAGGCAAGTCCCTGGCATAGCCAAACCTTCCCTGCCAGAGCATTTTAGCCATAGCACAAAGCCAGTCTCGTGCTCTTGCACACAAAGGGTTTAATTGACCAGACCACCTCTGCTATAGCTGGATCAGGATGGGTGCTGGAAATCTGAGCACTTTCATGCCCCTCAATGACAAAGACCCCTGTCATGGCTGGGAGAAGAAGCTGTGAATGGCACGTGTCCCATAGCTTCCCTGCCTATACTAAACTCATCAAGAAGGGCCCCTCCTATTGTAGCCTCACAGTGTATCCACCCTTTTCCTGCCTAAGCATTTTTCCATAACAGATTACCCTACCCATCGCTATCACAGCCAATGCCTGAACTCAGGAAACCTTCAGGGAAAGTTTGCCAGCTTGTTCTTGATCTTGTCGCCAAGAACACAAGGCAATCCAGGGGCCCTTGGATCTGAGGATTATTGCTCTCACCTGAATAGCCTCCAAGGGTCTGAGGTCCAACTGACCCAAATAGCCAGCAGCACCACAGTAGGCACCTACCTGCACAAGCGGAAAGGCAGTGTACCTCTCCCTTGCTACCTCAAGCAAGCGAGTTCCCAGTAGAGGAAAGCAGGTGAACCACAAAGCCATCTATTTTGACCTGAGAAATGTGTTTCCAGATGAAAAGGAATCAGCATAAGATCTCTGGCAATATGAAAAAATGGGCTCTCTCAACACCCCCAAAGGATCACACAAACTCTCCAGAAATAGACTCCAACCAAAAGGAATTTTTGAAATGTCAGATATGGAATTCAAAATATGGATTGCAAGTAAACACAAGGGGATCAAAAAGAAAATTGAAAAACAACACAAAGGAACTAATAACAATAATAATAATAATTCAGAACACCAATGAAAAATTCACTAAAAGACAGATAATTTAAAAAGAAAAACTTCTCGATATGAAAGAGTCATTCAAGGAATTTCAAAATGCAATTAAAAGTCTTTACAACAGACTAACTCAAGCAGAAGAATTGCAGAGCTTAAATAAAAAAACTTTCAAATTAGTACAGTCAAAAACAAACAAAAAAATAATCAAGAAAAATGAACAAAATCTCCTAGAAATGGGATTATATAAAACAGTCAGACATGAGAATCACAGCTATCCCTGAGGGAAAAGAAGAAAAAGTAAAAAGCATGGAAAACCTATTTGAGGAAAATAATGGAAGAAAACTTCCCTGGTCTTGCTAAAGATTTAGACATCCACATACAAGAGAGACAATGAGCTCCTGGAAGATTCAGTGTAAACAGAATATTACCAAGGCACATAGTCATCAGACTGACCAAAGCCAAACGAAAGGAGAAAATCCTACAAGCTACAAGATAAAAGCATCAAATAACTTACAAAGGAAAATCCATCATACTAACAGCAAACTTCTCAACAGAAATCTTAAAAGCCACTAAGCTTGGTAGAATCTTGAATGTGATAGGTACCTTTATAAGACAGGATTAATCCATCCATCTTTATTCTTCTTAAACAGAATAACTATCAGCCAAGAATTTTTTATCCTTGAAAACTAAGTTTCATAAATAAAGAAGAAATAAGATCTTTCCTAGACAATCAAACACTAAAAGAATCTGTCACCACTAAACCTGTTCTATATGAAATGCTCAAAAGTACTCTAAACACCAAAAAACAATTAATATTCACTCTATAAAAACACTTGAAAGTAAAAACTCACAGCTCTTGTAAAATAGTAATACTTAATACAAGAAAGAATACAAAACAACAAGGTAACAATCAATATGATGGTTGAAACAATATCTCACTTAACATTCAATGCAAAGGTTCTAAATACCCAGTTAAAATTAGATTAACAAAATGGATTAAAAATAAAAACCAAATATCTTCTGTTGTCAAGAAACCATTTAACTCATAAAGAGTCACATAGACGTCATATAAAGGAGTAGGAAAAATTATTCCACACAAATGGAAACTAAAAGCAAGCAGGAGTACCTATCGAATAAAGCAGACGTTAAATCAAGAGTAAAAAGTGACAAAGCTTTTTATTATATAATGCTAAAGGATCAATACAAAAAGAAGATACAAAAATCCTAAATATATATGCACCTAACACTGGAGCTCCCAGAGTCATAAAACAAATACTATCAGATTTAAGAAATGAATCAAATGAACAATACAATAATAGTGGAGCACTTTAACACTCCAGGGACAGAATTAGATCATTGAGACAGAAGATCAACAAAGAAATATGAAACTTCAATGGAACTCTAAAAGAAAACCTAACAGAACATTCCAGCCCCAACTGCACAATATACGTTATTCTCACCAGCACATGAAAAAATTTCCAAGACTGACTATATGTTAGGCCACAAAACAGGTCTCAGCTAATTTTAAAAAATTGAAACAATGCCACATATTTTCTCAGGCTACAATGGGATAAAATTAGAAATCAATTACAAGAGGAGCTCACAAAACTACATAAATACATAGAAACTAAACAACCTGCTGCTAAACTATCTTTGGATCGGCAATAAAATAAAGATGGAAACTAAGAATTTTTTTTGAGTTGAACAACAATGGCTACACAGCTACCAAAATCTCTGAGATACAGCAAAACCAGTTCTATGAGAGACGTTCATAGCACTAAGCACCTACATCAAAAAGAAAGAAAGATTACAAATAACAAACTGATGTCCCACCTCGGAGAACTAGAAAAGCTAGAATAAGACAAGAAATAACAAAGAATGGAACTGAACCAAATGAAATTGGAACCAAAAAAGTGCAGAGAATCAACAAAAGAAAAAACAGGTTATTTGAAAAGGTAAACAAAAATTAACATACCACTAGCTAGATTAAGAAGAGAGGATTCAAAGTTGGATCAGAAATGAAAAAGGAGAGAAATGCACAGAAATGCATAAGAGTATCTAAGACTACTACAAATACCTCTATGTACACAAACTAGAAAATATAGAGGAAAAGGATATATTTTTGGAAACACACAACCTCCCAAGCTTCAATCAAGAAGAAACAGAAACCCTGAATAGACCAATATAAAGAACCAAGATCAAAGAATCAGGAAAAAACAAAAAAAGAAACCCAAAACAAAAAGCCCAGGATCACGTGAATTCATAGCCAAATTCTACTAGACCAACAAAGAACTGGCACCTATCCTACTGAAACTGCTCCATAGTGATGAGGAGGGAATCCTTTCCCACTCATTCTATGAAGCCAGTATAACCCTGGTATCAAAGCCAAGAAAGGGTACAATAAAAAGAAAACCACAGATCAACATCCCTCATGAACACAGATACAAAAATGCTCAACAAAATCCTAGTAAACCAAATCCAACAGTGCATCAAAAATAATGCATCACAATCAAGTGAGTTTCATCTCAACGATGCAAGGATAGTTCAACTTACACAAATCAATAAACGTGATACACCACATAAAGGGAATTAAAAACAAAAACCATATGATCATCTCAATAGATGAAGACAAAGAATTTGATAAAATTCAGCATCCCTTCATGATAAAAACTCTTGCCAAACTAGGCACAGAAGGTATATACCTCAAAATAATAAATGCCATATATGACAAACCCACCACCAACATCACACTGAATGGGTTACAGTTGAAGGCATTTCCTCCTAAGAACTGGAACAAGACAACAATGCCCACTTTTGCCAGTTGTATTCAACATAGTATTGGAAGTCCCAGTGAAGGTAATTATGTAAGAGAAAGAAATCAAGGGCATCCAAATTGGAAAAGAGGAAAAACAAACAATTTTTGTTTATGATATGATATTATACCTAAAAAATCCAAAGACTCCTACAAAATACTGCTAGAATTGATAAATGAATTCAGTAGATTCTTGATTTACAAAATCAATGTATACAAATCAATAGCATTTCTTTTTTTTTATTAGATCATAACTGTATACATTACTACATTTCTGGGGTACAATGTGCTGACTCTATATACAATCTAGAATGTTCACATTAAACTAGTTAGCATTTCTATACATTAATAACCACCATGCTGAGAATCAAATCAATAACTCAATCCTATTTAGAATAGCTGCAAAAAAAACATATCTTAGAATATACTTATTCTAAGGAGGTGAAAGATCCCCACAGGAAGAACTATAAAACATTGATTAAAGATATTGTAGATGACATAAATGGAAAAGCATTCCATGCTCAAGGTCTAGAAGAATCAATAGTGTTAAAATTCCACAAGGCCCAAAGTCATCTGCAGATTCAATGCAATTTTCATCAAAATACCAATGTCATTTTTCACAGATTAGAAAAACAACTCCAAAATTCACATGAAACCAAAAAAGAGCCTGAATAGCCAAAGCAATCCTTAACCAAAAAACATAATGTTGAGACATCACATTACCTAATTTCAAATTATAATACAAGGCTATAGTAACCAAAACAGCATAATACTGGTATAAAAGCAGACACATAGACCAATGGAACAGAATAGAACACAGAAATAAAACCAACTCACCTTTGACAAAGCAGATTAAGCATAAACTGGGGAAAGAAAGCCCTAGCCAAATGGTGTTGGGGCTCAGCACATGTAGTACAGTGGTTATGACGCCAGCCACATGCATCAAGGCTGGTGGGTTCAAGCCAGGTCTGAGCCAGCTAAACAACAATGACAATTGCAACAAGAAAATAGCCAGGCATTGTGGCAGGTGCCTGTAGTCCCAGCTACTCGGGAGGCTGCGCCAAGAGAATCAATCACTTAAGCCCAAGAGTCTGAGGTTGCTGTGAGTTGCGATCCCACAGCACTCTACTGAGGTCGACATAGTAAGACTCTGTCTCAAAAAACAAACAAACTGGTGCTGGGAAAATTGGGTAGTCTCATGATGAAGAATGAAATTGGATCCCTTTCTCTCACCATGTACCAAAATTAACTCAGGATAGATTAAAGACTTAAATGTTAGACATCAAACTATAAAAATGTTAGAAGAAAACCTAGGAAAAACTATCCTTGACATTGGCCTAGGTAAAGAATTGCTGATTAAGACCCCACAGGCAAATACAACAAAAACAAAAATAAATAAATGGGACTTAATTAAACCTTAAAGTTTCTGCATAGCAAAAGAAATAATCAATAGAGTAAACAGACAACCTCTAGAATGGTAGGAAATAGTCACAAGTTATTCATCTGAAAAAGTCCTAATATCTGGAATCTATAAGGAATTCAAACAAATTAGCAAGAAAAAAACTAAATAACCCCATTAAAAAGTTGGTAAGAGAGGAACACACCTACGGTGCATCTTAGCAGGGTACTGGTGAAACTTATTAAAGGTAGAGTATCAATGTCTTTATATAGTGATCAAGAAAATGCCATGAAGGCTATCTGTAACAGTACGATCAAAATATTTCTGAATGTAT
>CAUYON010076052.1:0-14487 GCA_963573935.1 Arctocebus calabarensis
CCAGGCGTTGTGGCAGGCGCCTGTAGTCCCGGCTACTTGGGAGGCAGAGGCAGGAGACTCGCTTAAGCGCAGGAATTGGAGGTTGCTGTGAGCTATGATGTCACAGCACTCTATCCAGGGTGACAGCTTGAGGCTCTGTCTCAAAAAAAAAAAAAAAGTGGGGAGTGACAAAAGGTTATTAAAATAGGATGATATTGCTATTAGGGCCTGATGAGATTTACATGCTGCCTTTTAAAAATAAGTCTTTTTTTTGTTTGTTTGTTTGCAGTTTTTGGCCGGGCTGGGTTTGAACCTGCCACCTTTGGCATATGGGGTCAGCGCCCTACTCCTTTGAGGCACAGGCACCGCCCGTAAAAATAAGTCTTTTCCATTTTGTCTAATAGTTTTTCTACTGTGTTAAATTCAATATATTAACACTGATTTAACTAATGTTAATGTTTTGGTTGTTCTAGTAAAGGAATTCAGAGGAACTCTTATATATCACTGGAATTGTTATTTACTTAACCTTTATTGAATTGTGGAATGTTGGCCAGATGGTAGTGGGAACTAACTGAAGTCTTACTCTATGGCACACAGCTCTTGGTATCAGAACTTGGGTTTAGAACTCTGTCTTTCTGATGCTTAGTCATTGCTTTTTCTCTGCTCTACTTCCTGTGCTGTGTATTACAGTGTCCTAAATACTTAGTGAGACACAAAGGAAGAATGATGTGCCTTTTTTCTTCTGGAGTGTTTACATATGATCAAGTGACCTGTATGGCTGTATTGCTTTGCATTTTTATTGAAACGGCAGATGTGTACAGTGCAGATCAATACTAGAACAGAGTCATCAAGCTTTAATATTTTTTAGTCCATATGTGCGCTTGTAAGGAAGCCTCATCTTGGAGGAAGGAGGATTTGAATTAATTTAGAGGGATAGTTGAGTGGAACAAAGTATAGAATGGGAATAACAGTGTAAGCTAAAAACATTAAGCTCCCTAGCCAAGTGCATGGACTTCCTCTTTGCCAAGGAGACCCCAGAAAAACCTTAGAACTGCGTTGCTTTTGTGAGATAGAGAGTCAAACTTACCTTGTCATGCCCCCCTCTTTTGGAGTTACTCTTAGTTATAGGAAGATACTAAATTATTAATATTAATAGGATTAAGGCTATGCAAGACAAAGTTTAACTATGCCTGCAGGCCATCAATTTACTTAAGAGATCTCTTGAACTTCCATAAATGTATCTGATTATCAAATATCCTTAAGTTAAAATGTTCCAAGCCCTAGACAAAGCTTTATTTCTTTTATCAATTACATTTCAAAGAATCTTTAAGCCCACTTGTAAGCCTTCCACACTTTAACATGTCCAGCATTTTTGGCCAAACCAATATACACCTTCCATGTATTGACTTGGTTTTTTATCTGTAATTCCTATCTCTATACATGTATAAAACCAACTGTAACCCAGATAACAGGGACACATTTTCTCAGAACCTCTTGAAAACATTTGCTCTGGGCTATAGGTCACACACACTTAGATCAAACTAAACCTCTTTAAATTGTAAGAGTTTATGTGGTTAAACCTGAAACTCTCCGACTCAAGCAATCTTCCTGCCTCAGCCTCCTGAGTAGCTGGGACCACAGGAGCCCACTACCACGCCCAACTAATTTTTTTCTATTTTTAGTAGAGACAGGGTCTTGTTCTTGCTTCAGCTGGTTAGTTTTTGTTTTTGTTTTTTTTCTGGTAACAGCAGCACAAAGTGTCAGGTTGGATATAAATTAATTTCTGAGCCTAGTGAGAGTTGTGCCAGGACACCTTACATATAGTATTTGATAGATCGTTTTTTGTAACATAGGGAATGGTTCAAAATAAGACAATTTCTTTGACTAGGTCTGTACAAAGAGTACTCCTGGGTATTACTATACAGTCGACTCTTAAAGCATGTGTGAGTTGGGGCACCAGCCCTTGTGCAGGTGAAAATCCATGTATATCTTTTGATTCTCCAGAATACTAACTACTGATAGCCTACTGTTGACCCAGAGACTTACAAAAAAAGAAACAGTTGATTAACACGTTTTTATTCTATGTATTACATACTGTATTCTTACAATAAAGTCAGCTAGCGAAAAGAAAATGTTTTAGGTATATATGAGACTTGGTACCATCCACAATTTCTTAAATGTATTAAGAAAATACATATTTATTAATGAGAAGGGGTTGGTCTTGCTGTCTCAGGGGTGATAGAGGGGTGATAGAAGCAGAAGAAGTGGAGGAAGCAGGAGAGGCAGGTACACTCTTATGTGTTTTATTGAAAAATTCCATATACAAGTGGATCCATGCACTTCTAACCTGTGTTATTGAAGGATCAACTGTGATTGATTGTGACATTCCATAATAACTATAATAGAACCTCCATATTTGACTGCCTCACTACAGTGACTACCTTAAGTTGAGCAGACATACAACACTCCCTATCAGTACAGTCAGCCCAGTTCCTTATGTTGACCTGGTCAACCTGTGTGTGTTGACCAGTCTGTTGGGTGGTCAACTTACAGAGTGGTTCTACTATATCTCTTTTGTATCTGTCTTTTCCCTCCATCCTGCTCTTTGGTATCATAAGTGCATTTTATGTAGAAATTGAAGTAGAGAAGAGTAATTTCTGATGTTTTCATAAGGCATGATGATTAAGTCTGTGTCAAAGATTGAATTAGTTTAGAGTTACTGTTTTACAGTATATAGCAAGATTTAAATTTTATATCTGCAGTTAGAAGTGGATTATTTGCAATGTAGTTTTAGGATTGGATTATTTCTATGTCATAATACCCATCCTTGTATCAGATCAGTTGGTCAAAAAAGATTAAGAGCTTTATTTCAAGGCATACAGCCAGTTTTTTATGCTACTCTTTTTCCTGTAAATTAACTTTACTATAATTTAACGTTAAAACAGTTGTTTAGCTAAACTGTTGACAATAGAGAGGACAAATCTATATTCCTGGCCTGTCATAGAATTAGAAAAATCAGAAAGGCCTTAGAAATTATCTTTATTATTCATGAAATCATTTGTTGATTTATTAATTCCTGTTGTTCATGGTTATGTGTAATTTTGGTATTTTTTAGTATGCATGTAAGATGTCTGGTTCAGAAATCTATCTCAGCATGTTGTAAAACCTGTTTAAAAATAAGTATGAGCCATTCAGTGTCACTGAAAGTTTGTTGACATAATGGAAAAACTATTAAATGAGTTTGCAAAGCAAACCTTACAATTGCTAGAGAAAGAGATGTTTTAAAACAGAGAATTGATTGAATTTTTATTTCTGTAGATGCAAACAAATATAATTTAAAATATTTAGAACACTATATATCTAGTGTACTTTTAGATTTTTGAAATTTATTTTTAAGTGTAGCTTGATAAAACAAAATATATTTTTTAAAAAGTCTTTTGGATCATTTTATTCTGAGGCAGTGTTTCATTGAAGTTTTTTTCTTCAATGAAAAAAATTTATTAATTATTTGTAAATATTTATAATATTTATTATTAAATATTATTATTAACAAAAAATATTATTTGTATGTGACCATTTATGTATTCCCTAAATATATTAAAGTCTCATACACTAAATAGAGTGGGTGATAAAAATTCCTTTCACATTTTGCATATGAAATGTATATTATTTATATTCTTGGGGTTTAGGAGGCAGGATCTTCACCTTGGTAGATATTCTGGAATTTTGCCAGTAAAGATTGTGTAAAGTAAAAGGTTGATATTCTCTTTTTTTTTTTTTTTTTTGGTACCATTTCTCATAGTTTGCATGGGACAGGTGGGTTATAATCAGTTTAGGAAACATACATAGTTGTTTTGACAAATACAAAGAAGATGTCTTGTTTCAATGAATAGTCCCCTAGCAAAATCAATGGCAAAACCTCTGGGGTGAAAATGTGGTTAACAATAACCAGAGGTTTCCAGGACTGAAAAACCAAAATGAGAAATTTTAAGTCAGTCAAGGAAAGTATTCCCCAAAAATCCTGGTGAGAGAAAGTGAGGGTGGCCACAACTGACTGAGAAACTTAAGTTGAGGTGAACTTTGAAATATCTAAATAATCCATGTGTATTTACTTGGGAATTGACATTGTGTGTTTCTTTTTTAATGTTTTAATTTTTATTTTAGATTAATATGAGGGGGACATTGTGATCTTATGATAATCGGGTAGCTATTTTTATTTTCAGTGTGAACAAAAACTGATTACATATATTCCTCTCTGAACTGTTTGACTTGTTTAAAGAGGAAGTATAAATTCTTAGTTCCTGGATTAGGGAATTTTTTAATACAAAATAATACAGATAATTAGAATTCAATTAAATACTGGACTGCGGTAGGCATTTTATGTATATTTTTTATTCATCCCTGTAAGAGATGAGTAAGTACAGTTACTCCTGTTGTACAAGTGAAAGAAACTGAGGTTCAAAAAGAATAAGTAACTTCTTTAATATTGTATAATAGATAATGGAACTGGTATCGGAAGCCAGGTCTTTTAACCCTGTTAAAAGGTAATAAAATAATTTGATCTGTAACACTGTCAAAATAAAGGCATTAAGTAGCTTCTGCTTTAAATTTTAGAAGTTGATCATCCGAACATTTGAAGTTGCTAATTAGTGATTTTCAATATATTGTATTTGAATCCTAATATACTCAGGAAGCATCCATGTTCCCAAGAATAGTATATATACCGCTGGTATTTTGTTCCCTATGGCACGCTGTAGTGGTAGCATTTCTACAGTTGCAGAGCTGCATGTGCTAGGACTGGCTCAGCAGGGTGCTTAACCCCGGGATTTCCCTGAGATCCTGTGTGGTCTTGAATGATCCTGGTTTGTAATAGGTTCTAGGAACAGTATCTGCTTTTAAACCTGTTCTAGGTTTGTTTTTAACACCAGACCAGAAGTGCCCCCCATGCCAGTGTCATTTCTGACTAGAAAGTATTCTGTAGTTAACTGGAATCACTATGTTACTTTTGCTAGAACTAAGGAATCTTTAAGTTTAGTACCCAGTATTCTTTTAGACAAGCATAAGAAAAATGCTTAAGAAATGATTTGTGCCATATTTATAGATGTTAGCAAACTATGATGTCTGGGAAGCCCTTAATTTTAATTATTCTTACGTTATTAACTAATATTGGCTTGGTATTTAACATAAATATTAGTTTTCTTGGGTTGTTTGACTTATACTTCATTTTGGTGTTTACTGAGTGTCAGGGAAAATTAAATACAGTTATCAATTTTGGCATCTCCATTAAGCCATTCTTTAGGAAAAGTAATTGACACTAGGTCCTAAAACTACAGTAAAACTGATCTGTTAGTAAATAAATTGGTTTTTATTATATGTGAATTTATAAATGAAAAATTTCTAGTAGACTGGGAAATTCTCAAGTTTACTTAAAAAATTATTTAAAAAAAATTTCAACCTATTTTGAAAGAAAATTCAAGTGTTATAGTCAGGTAAGAGAACGTTTTATTATGGCAACTGATTTTTGTTTACTGTAGAGGACCTGTTGCTAAAATAGTAATGAGGAAGGGTGTAATATAAGTATAGTCATACACCCTTTGCTCTGCAAGTAACCAGAGTGCTATGTATGCATGTGGTTCAGTCTCTTTTTGGAAGGCAAAAGTAAAGTTCTTTATATGTTTTTCTCTCTTGCACAGCCTAAAATGACCAATGTGTGATTTCAGTGTAATAAATGGCGTCCAAAGTCACAGATGCTATAGTCTGGTATCAAAAGAAGGTAAGTTGATAGTCAAAATTTTTAACATTTAAAATGTTTTAATTCCAAAATGCGTGTTTATTTGTGCTATGGATTTATGCCTAAAATTGCCTAAAGTAATGGCAAAATAGATTTTAGGATTTTAAGTGGAGAAGGAAGATTATTTTGGTTGTCTTTGTGTTTATTTTACCTCTAAATAAATTAAAAAGGTGATGCTTAAAAATTTTTTTTTCTACTTTTTATTCTGCAATATCAAAGTACCTATATTAATTGTGGTCAGTAGTTATACAAACTAAATCTCTAAGATTACGGATATAATTGCCATTTTGTAAAAATATTAAAGTTTTTTCTTGCTTTAATTTTAAAAGAAAGGTTAGCAGAGCTTTATAATTTTATAATCTTTATCTCAGTAGTTTTAACCTGTTTTTGTTACCCATTACAATTCAATAGCAGAGTCTTTTTGGTAAAATAAACCTTTGGAGACTGTTTCTTATAAACCAAAATGTTAACTTGTTTATTTGGATGTTTTTAGAATTGTTTTAGAACAATTGTTTTTAGAATTGTATAACTGCTTAACTACCTGTGTCATCCTGTATGTTTCAAAATAAGCTTTGTGAATATAACGTTTTTCTTTATAAAGTTCAAAAGAATATATGCCTCAAAAAATACAATAAACTATAAATACAATAAACTATACTTCTAAAGAGTGTTATGTTCTTCAAAATGTATGTTTATGTAATATCTTAAATTTTCTGTGTATTTAGTGAATTATATTTGTTTTTCTATTTTACAACATTTTAATGCCTTATTTTTTCAATCTCTGTAAAAAAATATAATTCTGTATTTAAAGCTTTTCCTATATGAGAGAAAATGTTAGGTGAATTGAAAGTAGGTAAGAATTAAAACATGGTCTGTTTTTGCATGTGTTGTTTATTTTCTGGGTGGACCATGCCACAGATATTATATAAGGTACTTGATTGAAAGTATTAATGCTGACATATTATTAATTTAGTCTCTTGTGGTTCTATATTATGTCACCTTTACATTTAAATTTCTAATCAACTTAAAAAGCAGACTGCTTGTCTAGAGAGCTAAATAGAAGAAAATTCTCAAGTAAAGGAAACAAAAATAAGTTTTTTTAATTTCTTACATTTATCTTTGAAAGTTTTCTCGCTCCTGATTTTTACTTGTGGGAATAATGTTTATTAAACATTTTCTCTATTTGGCTTCTTATGTTAAACATTTCAGACCTCACTGAAGTTCATTTATAGAACACATTTTGTTGACTGACCTTTCTTGGGATCGGAGGGTTTGAAATATTATACTTCTGTTCAGTTAGCATAGTGTCACCTCTCTTATTTGAGGGTCGTTTACTGAGTAGCTTTAGATGTATGCAACCAAAATATTCTCCAGAGCAGCCATACAACACATGTCATAAAATATACCTGCAAATATAAGCATATATTTTATGTTAGGCAGTTGCCAGAACCTTAACTACATTTAATTTGTTCTTTTTTTTTTAACTTTTAAATATAATTCTTTTGAAGAAATACATGTGAATATTTTGAAAGATTAGTAGACCCTATTAATACCCTTGCCTGTCTTTACCCAGTTTATGAATTCATTGTAAACTCTATAACTCAGTGGTTCTGAAACCAAAGTTCTACCACTCTTCATTCCTGCTAGAGAGTTGGAGAGAGGGACTACAAATGTGGAGTGTGAGGTTGTAGTTTTCATAATTAACTTTTGGAGGGAATACTAGCATTTATGGATAGGAGTCAGAGAGACTGGATGTCATGTAATGCTCTAAACAAGAATAGTATTATTCTTCTATAAAGGGCCAGATGGAAATATTTTAGGGCCATAGATCTTTGTTCCCAACTAATCAACCCTGCCATTGTAGCACTAATGTAGCCATAGACAATGTGTAAAATGAATGGCCCTGGCTTCGTTCCAAAAAAGCTTAATTTATAAAAGCATGCAACAATTTGACTCACAACTGTTGTGTTGGTTTGCTGACTTGTGCTGTAAAACAGCCCCATATATATAACAAGTCATTGCCCTGCTTGAAATGCAAATGTTTCCTGTGGAATGACACCATTTTTTTTTTAAGGTGTTTACTTTGTGATTTTAGACATGCCTACTGCGTATTTTCTTGGTCATTTCATTGTAGATGTAACTTACTGACTTTTGACTGTATGATTAGGATTTAGCTTTTTGTAAGTTCCCCTTAAATCTCCCTGTGTGCTCTCAGTGACTAAAGTTTTGTTCAGATCAGCATTCATTATATGCTTATATTATTAAGTTTGTATATGCATCCTTTAGAGGTATACCATGTAATGTACTATCATAATATTGGCAGACTATATCTCCCCCCCCCCTTTTTTTTTTTAAGCTCTTCAAAGTCTCCGATGGAACAGTAAAATTTCTTTTGTTGCAGTCAGTCACATGCAGGTATTCTGTCAGTTTCTTGTAAATGATCCTCCTAGAACTCTGTCCTTCTCCGTATTGAATGGATTGTTCTCCATTTTAATTTATTTTTTATTAAGTCATTTGTACATAGATCATACATACATTTACGGCATTATGGGATTCGTTGTGTTGAATATTTGTACAAATTGGAGTGCTTAACAAATTACAGCATTAAGACATGTGTTCTACACCTGATAGATCCAACTTGTACTTGTAGTATGCGCCATAGGTGTGATCCCTCTACTAACCCTCCCTTTATCAACCCACCTCTCTCTCTTCCCCTCACGCTCCTCTTCCCTCCTTTTTTATCGGCTATAGTTGTGTTTCATTTTACATATGCAGGTGTGAGTGATTATAAATTGGTTTCACAGTAGTACTGAGTACATTGGATTTTTTTTTCCATTCCTGAGATACGTTACTAAGAAGAATATTTTCCAGCTCCATCCATGTAAACACAAAAAGAAGTAAAGTCTCCATCTTACTTTAAGGCTGCATAATATTCCATGGTGTACATATACCACAATTTATTAATCCATTCATGGGTTGATGGACACTTAGGCTTCTTTCATGACTTGGCAATTATGAATTGAGCTGCGATGAACAATCTGGTGCAAATATCTTTATTGTCAAGTGATTTTTGGTCCTTTGGATATACACCTAGAAAGAGGAATTAAAGGATCACATGGTAGATCTATATTTAGATCCCTGAGAGTTCTCCAAACTTCCTTCCAAAAGGAATGTATTAGCTTGCATTCCCACCAGCAGTGCAGAAGTGTTCCCTTTTCTCCACATCCATGCCAACATCTGTAGTTTTGGGATTTTGTGATGTGGACTACTCTTACTGGAGTTAGATGGTATCTCAGAGTGGTTTTGGTTTGCATTTCTCTGATGATGAAAGATGATGAGCATTTTGTCATGTGTCTATAAATCATGTGCCTGTCTTCTTCAGAGAAGCTTCTATTCATGTCTCTTGCCCACAGTGAAATGGGATCACTTGTTTTTTTCTTAGTAATAAGTTTGAGTTCTCTGTGGATTCTGGTTATTAGACCTTTGTCGGAAATATAACTTGCAAAAATCCTCTCCCATTCGGAGGGTTGTCTGTTTGCTTTACTTAGTGTGTTCTTGGCAGGGCAAAAGCTTTTTAATTTGATCAGATCCCAGTAGTGTATTTTGGATGTTGCTTCAATTGCCTGAGGTGTCCTCCTCATTAAGTATTCTCCCAGGCCAATTTTTTCAAGCATTTCCCCTATACTCTCTCTAAGAATTTTTATAGTTTTCATGTCTTAAGTTCAAGTCTTTTAACTAGCGAGACTCAATTTTTGTTAGAGGAGAAAGGTGTGGGTTTAGTTTCAGTCTTTTACAGGTCGCCAGCCAGTTACCCAGCACCATCTATTGAATAGGGAATCTTTCCCCCAATTTATATTTTTAATAGGCTTATCAAAAATCAAATGACAATAAGTGCCTGGTTTCACCTCTGGGTCTTCGATTGTGTTCCATACCTTTACCTCTCTATTTTTCTGCCAGTATGCTATTTTGATCGCTATTGATTTATAGTATAGTCTGAAGTCTGGAAGCGTGATTCCTTCCAATTTGTTCTTATTTTTGAGTAATGTCTTGGCTATTCGAGGTTTTCTCTGTTTCCACATAAAACAAAGTACTAATTTTTCCAGGTCTTTAAAGTATGACAGAGGTGATTTAATAGGGATCACATTAAATCTGTAGATTGCTTTAGGTAGTATAGACATTTTAATGATGTTGATTCTTCCCAGCCATGAGCATGGTATGTTTTTCTATTTGTTAACATCTTCAGCTATTTCTTTTCTCAGAATTTCATAGTTCTCTTTATAGAGTTCTTTCACGTCCTTAGATACACTCCCAGATATTTCATCTTTGGCACTATTGTAAAGACCGAGTCCTTGATTGGTTTTTCTCCTTGACTGTTGTTGGTATATATATAAAGGCTACAGATTTATGAATGTTAATTTTGTATCCTAAGACATTGCTATATTCCTTGATCACTTCTAGGGGTTTTGTAGTTGATTCCCTGGGGTTTTCCAGATATATATTCAGTTTTCTTAGGATGAAATGTTCTGAAGATGTCTGTTAGATGCAAATGTTGAATGGTTAAGTTTAAATCTAAAATTTCTTTGCTTAGCTTCTTTTTGGAGGATCTATCTAGCACTGCCAAAGGAGTGTTAAAGTCCCCAGCAATTATCGTGCTGGATAAAATCAAGTTGCTTATGTCTGTTAGAGTTTCTCCTATAAATTGAGGCGCATTCTGGTTGGGTGCATAAATGTTGATAATTGAAATATCATGTTGAGTGTTGCCCTTGACAAATAAGTGACCATCATTATCTTTCCTACTTTTCTTGGTTTAAAGCCTATGGTGTCTGTGAATAAAATTGCAACTCTTGCTTTTTTCTGCTTTCCATTTGCCTGAATTATAGATGACCATCCCTTCACCCTGAGTCTGTGTTTATCTTTTAAGGTAAGGTGAGATTCTTGAATGCAGCAGATGTCTGGCCTGAGTTTTTGTATTCAGTCAGCCATCCTGTGCCTCTTTGAGAGCAATTTAAGCCATTCACATTAACTGAGAGTAATATAAGCCAGATAGAGTTTTGGGTATCGAGTTTTTCACAAGTCCAGTGGGCATTTTTACTCCTTTTGCCAGTATGGAAGTTGGAATTTGATTGAAAGTTTCTGAGTGGGTTTACTTTGGTGGTGGAGGATTGTGTTGTTCATTATGGAGGATAGGTCTGAGAATATCCTGAAGAGCTGGTTTAGTTGTGGCAATTTCTTCAACATGTGAGTGTCATTAAAGTATTTAATTTCTCTGTCATAGATGAAACTCATTTTCACAGGATACAGGATCCTGGGTTGCCAGTTATTTTGTTTAAGGAGATTAAAAGTTGATGACCACTCACTTCTAGCTTGAAAGGTTTCTGCGGTCATTCTAATATTCTTCCCCTTGTAGGCCATGGATTTCTTACGTCTTGCAGCTTGCAGAATTTTCTCCTTCATATTAACTTTGGTGAAGTTAATTATAATGTGTCTATGAGAATTTTTATTTGGGTTGAGTCGTGCTGGTGTTCTGAATCTGTCTGCTATATGAATTTCAGGATCTCTTGGCATGTCTGGAAAATTCTCTTTGATTATTTCATGAAGTAAAAGCATCTATATCCTTTGCAGCAACCTCATAGCCTTCAGGTATTCCGATAAGGCGAATATTAGATCTCTTTGAATTATCCCACAGCTCTTTGAGAGAATGATCCATTTTTGTTCTCCACTTTTTTTCCCCTTTGAGCATTTGGGAGCGTTCAAAGCTTTGTCTTTAGTGTCAGAGATCCTTTTTTCTGCCTGTTCCATTCTGTTACTGATGGATTCTACTATATTTTTCAGATCTTTGAGGGCTGCAAATTCTTGCCTCAATGTGTCAAAATCTTTGGTCATTTTGTCTTTGAATTTGTTGAATTCTTGAGACATCTTTTGGATTACTGCTTGAAATTCTAATTCCATCTTTTCCTCTGTGCTGTTGATCTTATTTGCTATCCAGATTCTGAACTCAATTTCTGATAGCTTAGCCATTTGTTTATGAATGGGATCTTGTGCTGTGTCTGTCTTATAGATCCTTGGGGGAGTTGATCTACTCTAATTATTCTGGCAGCATGAAATTATTCATGTTGCCAGAATTTTTCCGCTGATTCTGCCTCATGATTGTTTTTCACCATTGCCTGCCTCGGGTACTTGATAGCACTGGCGAGTGTTCCACTTGGACTCAAGTCTAGGGGTAACAAGTCAGCAAATGCTTTTCTCCCTCAGCCACTGCGCCTTTGCCCCTGTCATTCTGCAGCACCAGTATCCCTATAGAGTGAGTTCTGGTTTCTTCTGGCCATCCTCAGAGTTGGGGAGGTGTCTCTCTAAGATTAGACCCCTGCAGGATCACTCTGTTGTTGCTGAACTTTGTAGGAAGTGACCCTGTGTAGGTCCTCTGCAACTGCCCCAGCCAGGGAGTTCTGGCTGTGGGAGCAGTTCTGGAGCGTGGGTCACACAGGTCCAGCAGCAGGGTGGGGGATGCTCCCCATGGTTCTGGCAGTGCCTGGTGCCTGGTGACTTAGGCAAAGAGAGCCTATGGCTCCAGCACACTCTGGGGGGGGCAGAGGGCTCCCCGCAGAGGCAGGGAGGGCTCTGGAGGGAGGATGCAGCAGTGTGACTTGGAGAGTCTCTGGCCAGATGGGCTGGGCCTGAGCAGAGGTAGGGAGGGTGCTGGAGGGAGGGTGCTGGTCTCACGGTTCCTGGAGTCTCTGAATAGATTGTTCTCTAGTCATGCTTCACAGCAGCCATTATTATTTCCTTTTATCATTAGCCTAAGAGTTCCCTCACTACTCTAGGGTCATGCAGTTTTGTTTTTCTATCAGAAGAAAATCCTATTAGGAATGTCGTACTTGCTGACTTTTTGTCTGTGAGCAAATAACTATTTCTTTGAGCCTCTTCCACTTCTCTCCTTTGACTAAATAATGGTTCTCAGCCTCTTTTCAATCATGGATCCCTTTGAAATTATGATAAAAGCTAAGAGAAAAATGTATATAATGTACATAAGTATAGAATGTCATGTTGGTCTTGAAACCCAGATTAGGAAATTTTGGATTAGATGATTTTAAAAAGTTTTTTATTTATTTTTATTTGTATGTTTTTTTGAGATAGTCTCACTCTGTCGCCGTGGGTAGAGTGTTGTGGCATCATAGCTCACAACAACTTCAAACTCCTCGGCTCATGCGATCCTCTTGCTTCAGCTTTCCAAGTCGCTGGGGCTACAGGTACCTGCCACAACATCAGGTTAGATTTTCTATTTTTAGTAGAGATAGGGTCTCACTCTTGCTTAGGCTGGTCTTGAATTCCTGAGCTCAAGCAGTACACCCTCCTCAGCCTCCCAGAGTACTAGGATTACAGGCAGGAGCCACAAAGCCTAAAAAGTTTTAATATTTTAACATTCTTTCTTTTTGTGACTGTCAATCAGTAGTATCCAGCTTTTAATGGATAGTCGCACTGTAAATAAAATCCAAGAAACATTCATTTTCCTTTCCTTTTCTTTTTCTTTTTTTGTTATTTCAGGTTATTGTGAGTGTACAAACAACCAGGTCATCATTTTTGAATTTGTTAGGTAGCATCACTCTTATAGTTATCTCCTACGCCCAAAAGGTGTGTCATACATACCCATACCCATTTATTTGTTTGGTAATAACTCACTTTAGAGTCACTTTTCCTCACTGGTAAAATGGTGACATTTTCGTATTTTTGTTTTGAGTACTGAACACCAGCCCCAAAGGCTATTACTCATTTCTGGACTATTTGAACATGAGCTCTAATAACAAAGGTTAAGTTTCCAGGAGAAAATAAAAATGAAATTTTTTTTAAAACAGGGACTTGCTCTGTCTCCTTGGCTGGAGTGCAGTGGCATGATTGTATTAATAGCCTCTAATTCTAATTAAATATCAGGTATTTTTAATAAATCATTCTGTGTCCGATTTGCTTGAGATTTTTAAAGTCTTTTAACATCTTTTAAACTTCATTTTGTACTATTATAGCTAAAATAGTCATGAATAATTTGAAATTTCCTATAGGTACAAAGTAATTTTCAGTTAACTAGCTTGGAGGAATAGTTAGTGCAATAAGAATGACAAAGGGGGAGAAACCATAATAGTTTTTAATTAATAATGAGCTGTTGAACAGAATACTCTGCTTTAATATTTCTAGTTTCTTGTTCCCAAGGAAAAAGAATTATTTATCTTTTGGAAGGCATCTTAATAGGAAGCTGAAGTTGTAAGGATTCAAAGATAATTGACATGTAAGCATTCCTTTAAACAGCATTGTAAACCATAGGACGATATTGTGATTATGCAGATCATATGTAAGAGAAGGATGGATTAGGAATATACCCCAAATGTAAAAGGGGAAGAAAGCATTAGCAATTTCTACTGAGCTAGTGAAATAGCAAACTTACCTTATAGAATAGAAGAAGAGCTATATGATACAGATCTGGGTTATTGCCTTTAACTCATCTACAGCAGAAGACTATGGGAAGGGAGGAGAGAGGGGAGGTTAGGGTGGAGGGAGGGTAATTGGTGGCCACACTTATGGTGCTTCTTAGAAGGGTACAGGCGAAACTTACTAAATGCAGAATACAAATGTCTTCATACAACAACAAAGAAAATGACATGTAGGCTATGTTAAACAGTTTGATGAAAATATTTCACATTTTATATGAAACCAGCACACTGTACCCCTTG
>CAUYON010076053.1:0-10727 GCA_963573935.1 Arctocebus calabarensis
ATGCCACAGCTCTCTATCCAGGGTGACAGTTTGAGGCTCTGTCTCAAAAAAAAAAGAAAAGAAAGAAAAAGTGAAAGTCACCATCTTTCTTTAAGGCTGCATAATATTCCATGGTATACATGTACCACAGTTTATTAATCCATTCGTGGATCGATGGGCTCTTGGGCTTCTTAAGACGGAGAAAGGGGAGAGGGAGGGAATGGGAGGGAGAGGGTGGGGGGAGATGGGACAAAGGGTGAGATCACGCTTGTGGTACGTATTTGAAGGGTCAGGAGAAAACTTCTAAATACGGATCAAAAATGTTTTCACATAGTAAATGAGATAATCTCATGAATGTTATGTCAATCAGGTTGATGAAAATATCTCAGATTGTATGTGAAGCCCACACTGTACCCCATGATTGAACTAATGAACACAGCTATGATTCAATAAATAAATAAATAAATAGTTAAATAAAAGTTTAGCCAAAGTGACCATAAAAAAAAAAAAAGAGTGCCTGAGGACGTGAACTGCAGGCAAGGCTGCCCTTGTTTGAAGAAGCTCAGCTCTGCCAATAACTAACTGTGAGACCTCTCTGTGCCTAAGTCCCTTCCTCCCTGAAGTAAGAACCACACGTGTAATAATAATACCCACCTCCCAGACTTGTGGGCAGGATGAAAGGAGCCTGGATTTGGGAGCACATGGCGAGTAGTAAATGTTCACAGGGGTTACTGACTATTGTTATGTATGACACGGTGTTCTTGAGAATGAGCAATGTGCAAACGCGTGTACAGAATCCTGTCTATAGAATTGATTCATTCTATCCAGGAGGAGTGTGTGTTTAAGACACTGGCTGGAATGACTCCTAATGTTATCTTCAGGCCAAATGCTTTGCAATTGGTGCAGCTCGGCTCTCACACGCGTGTGCCCGATAGCGCTGTGTCTGGTCTGTAAACACGCGGGGGAGCCCACGCTGCCTGGCGACTGAGGCCAGTGAATGTGAGACCGTGCCCCGCTTGTCACCAGCGCACACGCTGACTTGAACCCTGCTTCGACGTGCATGTCATGGCTTAAAAATAGATGCTAATCCGTCCTCCGGTCTCGGGCGGTGGCAGCGGCAGTGGGGAGGCGGCGGCGGCGGGAGAGTCATGGCCGCGGCGCTGCCTGCGCCTGCAATTCGCCTTGGGGACTGAGGCCCCGCGCACCGCTCGCAGAGAGGTACAGGGGCTGCGGCGGGTCTTGGCCTTCCCACCTGGCTTGCCAGGCTGGGGAGAGGCGCCTGGGTCGGGGAGACGGGGGAGGGAGGGGACAGGGCAGGGGACATCAGCGCCGAGCGAGCCAGCAGCCTGCGCCTTTCTGGGCGCGCTCCCTCCACCCTGAGCGCTAGGCTGCCTGGGTTGGCGAGGGGTGCGGCGACAGCCATGAACCTGTTACAACCGCGGCAGAGCGCGGGTGCGGGAGGCAGCGGACCAGGGCCCCCGAAAGCCTACTGATGGGGCCGTAGAATGCCCAGGAGTGTAGCCAGAGACAGAATGGGGCTTCTCCAACCCCTGGGGAGAAATAGAGTCGCAGGAAGCTCCTTCCTAGACCTGGACTGCTTCCCGCCTCCCGATCACCATTCACCATCACGCAGGCAGCAGAATCGATTGAGAGACAAGGTTTAGGAATAAAGTGATGGAGTCTTTAGGCCAGAGGAGGAGAAGTGGGTGATGAGGATAATGATGGTGGTGGTGGTGGTGGTGGTGGTGGTGGCTGTAGTGCTAGATTTCCCTGCACCTGACCTGGCCATTGAAAAAAAAAAAAAAAAAACTCTCAATTTTCCCTCACCTGCCCTGATCCTAAAATCTCTGACTCTTATGTCCCCAAAGTGCTTGGTCTCTCCTGGCCCTGGGGAAAGGGAGAGCTGGGCCGTGGCTGCAGTTGTGGGATGGGGTCAAAACCTGGCCAGGGACAAAGATGGCTTCTCCTGCTGGTCATCTGTTCTAAAATCCCTGGGTGGGGAGAGGGTGAATGGGAGGAGGTTCTACAGGCTGCAGGACCTGGTCCAGGAGGAAGTGGCAGGTCTGGCCATAGTTTCCTCGCTGCTAGAAGGTCCCAGGGCAAGCCTCAAAGCCTGGCCCTCCCCGGCTCAAAGGCTGGCCGCAAAGGAGGGTCAGCTGCCCACAGGGAGTCTGAGACACACCTGCTAAGCCCCACATTGCTGCCCCGCTGTGCTGTGTGGGGGGGTCACTTGACTTCTACAGCAATACAGATGTTAATTCTGAGCCTCTGAGCCTGGCAGGGGATGCATCCTTTTCCCCTTCCTTTCACTTCCAGACCCCCACCATCAGCCTCTTCCCCACACAGACACAACAACACGCCAGCCCAGCTTCAGCTCAGAAATGCTCACATCATGCATCAGGCCTGATGCCACCACAACAGCGTTGTGCTGTTGTGCGCATGGCCTGGCACCCTCTTCCATTAGCTCATGCATTCAGCAAGTATTTGTCCCTAACTCACTCTCCTCTTTACTGCTATTCCCTGCTCACCCCATCCCCGCTCACACCCTTCCCATGGCGGGATTCCCTCTGAGGCGATGACAGGGCAGGAAGGGGTTAAGGCAGTCCCTCTCTGGCGGAGGAGGGAGGTCTGGCATGTGTCATGGCCCCAGCTGCAGTTGTCTTCCTGCTGTTTCCTTCTGGATGGGTCCAAAGCCACCCCCAACCCCATGCCCTCTACCTATAGCCCCAGGCAGATGAGACCCAGCAGAGGGCACTGCCACCCTAGTGCCAGACATATGTTTGTGTGTGTTTCTGGATGTGTGTTGGCAGTGGGGGTGGGGCGGTGGAGCAGAAACCTAGCAGCTGGGCAGCTCCTTTTCCCCGTAAACAAGGACATGTGACTTTCCCACCTCCTTGTCTGGCAGAGCCAAAGAGCTGAGCTAACCGGTTTGAAGAAAAAGCCAATCCTGGAGGCCTAGCAGGGCCAGAGTTACCGTCTCCCCCGAGAATCTTCTCTCCCAGGCCCAACTCCACTGTCAGGAAGGGGAGCAACTAGTCTGTCTCACACCCTTCCTCTTCCAGCAACAGCTACCTGGCGACTGACCCCACCATCACCGCGGCCACCACTGCAGCTGCCACGGTTTCTACCACCTCTAAGATGTGCCCTGGTAATTGGCTCTGGGCATCCATGACATTTATGGCCCGCTTCTCCCGGAGCAGCTCAAGGTCTCCTGTTCGCACTCGAGGGAACCTGGAGGAGATGCCAACCGTCCAACACCCTTTCCTCAACGTGTTCGAGTTGGAGCGGCTCCTTTACACAGGCAAGACAGCCTGTAACCATGCCGATGAGGTCTGGCCGGGCCTCTACCTCGGAGACCAGTATGTACTGGGAAGACTGGGACTGTAACTGCGTGTGTGTGTGTGTGTGTGTGTGTGTAAAGAAAGAGAGGGATGGTAGACAGACACTGGGTTGTGCCATTGGTTCTGGATTGAGCACTAGGAGGGCACGTGGATCAAGAGTAGAAGGTGGAGAGTTTGGGAGAGTCTGAGCAGGACTATTGAAATACCCAACTCTGGACAGAAAGGCTCTTTTCCAGTAATAATGTTGTGCATAGCAAATATTTATAACTGAGTGCCAATGCCCCATTGTGAGAAGCAGGCACAATAGATGACTTCGCTGACCTTCCATCTATTGTGCTGTGGCTCTGGGAAAAGGCCTTCACTGGGAGCCAAGAATAGCAGGTAGTAAGCTGACATGGTTCCTCTGGAGAGCAAGCAAAGTCACAGTGTCCACAGATTCTGCAAAGAAAAACATCCAAGGAAAAGCAATCTCCATGGCTCAGCACCTGAAGCTCAGCAGCCTGGGTGCCAGCTACATACGCCAGAGCTGGGGAGTTCGAATCCAGCCCGGGCCTGCCAAACAATAGTGACAACTACAACCAAAAAATAGCCAGGCATTGTGGTGGGTGCCTGTAGTCCCAGCTACTTGGGAGGCTGAGGCAAGAGAATCACTTAAGCCCAAAGAGTTTGAGGTTGCTATGAGCTGTGATGCCACAGCACTCCACAGAGGGCAACATAGTGAGATTCTGTCTCAAAGGAAAAAAAAAAAAAAGAAAGAAAGAAGGAAAAGCAAGCTCCACTTCTGTCCTTCCAGGGCTTTTTTCACATGCATTTTCTCTTTTAATCTTCACAACAGCATTGTGAAAAGCAGGGTACAACTATCCTCAGGTTATAGATGAGGAAACTACTGCCCAGAAGAGTTGTGACTGACCCAAGGTCACACAGGGCATAACGTACAGAGCCAGGGCTTGAAGGTTCAAGTTCAGTGCTCTAATGGAGGAATGTGCATAGTATTGGGTGTTCGTCCTGAGATATGAGCATGTTGCCTGAAAAGTGTCTACCGCTACACCAAGGGGTATGGACCAGATCAACACTTGAAGGTAACATCATAAATCAGGGTAAACATGAACCACATACTAACTGCCAAAATAGAAGATTCCAGGTATCAAAGAAATTGGGGAATTAAGTGTGAGTGTCAGAACCATATCCTCTCAAGGTCAGCAGGGACATTAAATATGAGCAGGTCCCACAGCATACCTATGGCTCAAATCCCCCTCTGCAACACCCAGGCCTACACGCTGATTCCTTCTTTCTTTTTTTAGACAGATTCTCACTTTGTCACCCTCAGTAGAGTGCTGTGGTGTCATAGCTCACAGCAACCTCAAACTTTTGGACTTAAGCAATTCTCTTATCTCAGCCTCCCAAGTAACTGGGACTACAGGCAGTCTCCACAACAGCTGGCTATTTTTAGAGATGGGGTTTTACTCTTGCTCAGGCTGATCTTGAACCATAAACTCAGGTAATCCACCCACCTCGGCCTCCCAGGTGCTGGGATTATAGGCATGAGCCACCACACCCGGCCCTGATCCCCTCTTTCTGCCTGAGTGCCTCAGTGACAGGAAAATCACTCTCCCAAAGTATACTAATTTTGGCTCGGCTCCTGTGGCTCAACAGGCTAAGACGCCAGGCACGTACACCTGAGCTTGCGGGTTCGAATCCAAAGTATACTAATTTTTCCTCAGCTTGATTGCACTCTTGGGTCACCAACTCTCCTGCATGGAATGGAAATTTCTTTTTCTGGCAATTCAACTCTTCAATCTTCATTCTCCCCAGGAGGACCCTATAGGTCAAGGAAAATCTCACTTCCTCAAAGCACCCAACAGTATTTCATTACAGCTGTTTTCACCTCACCACCTTAGTCTTCTCTTCTCAGGCAAAATATCCCCAGTGTTCTCAGCCACTGCTCACTGGATGAGACTCCAAGTCATTGCTTACCTTCGTCCTTCCCTTCTGAGTCACTAGTAAGTAAAATAGAGGCCTGGGACAATGATAGCATCTAGGCAGTTGACAGGGCCTACACAAGGGACTCTTTCCCAACAACCTGGTTTTCCTACCCTTCCTCTAACCTTTACTCCACACAGGGACATGGCGAACAACCGCCGAGAGCTTCGTCGCCTGGGCATCACCCACGTCCTCAATGCATCCCATAGCAGGTGGCGAGGCCCACCTGAGGCCTACCAGGCCCTGGGCATCCGCTACCTGGGAGTGGAGGCCCATGACTCGCCAGCCTTCGACATGAGTATCCACTTCCAAACAGCTGCGGACTTCATCCACCGGGCTCTGAGCCAGCCAGGAGGTAGGAAGAAAAGCAGAGGGCAGGAGAGCTGGAGCAGGGGAGAAGCCCACAGGTTCAACAGTGAAAAGAGTTTTTGGTAACAGGACAAAACGCTCAGGCTGTTGTTAAGAAAAGAAAGAAGCCGGGCGCAGTGGTTCATGCCTGTAATTCTGACACTCTTGGCCTGGGAGGCCAAGGCAGGTGAATTGCTTGAGCGCACAAGTTCATGACAAGCCTGAGCTGAAAGTGAGACACTGTCTCTAATAAAAATAGAAAAACTGAGGTGAAAAGATCACTTGAGCGCAAAAGTTTGAGGTTGCTGTGAGCTAAGACCCCATAGCACTCTACCCGGGGCAGCAGCTTGAGAATCTGTCTCAAAAAAAAAAAAAAAAATTAAAGGAAAGGGAAGGGGAAAGGGAAAGGAAAAGAAAAGAAAATTCTCTCAATCTTTTTTTTTTCGAAGCAATCCACAAAATGCCAACAAGAAAATTATCCAAAATGTTAAGAGTGTCAAGTTGCACCTGGGTGGTGAGATTATATAGCTGATAGAATTTTTATTTGATTTTATTTATGTATTTATTTATTATTTTCAATATATTTAGGGGATACGAATTTCTTTTTCTTACATGAATGAGTTGTGTAGTGGTGAAGTCTAGGCTTTTAATACACCTGTCGCGGAGTAGTACCCAATAGGGAATTTTGCATCCCTCACCCTGCCAACCTCTCCTCTTCTGAGTCTCTAGTGTCCATTATCCATTCTGTGTGCCCATGTGTATTCGTCTAGCTCCCACTTATTAATGAAAGTGTAGGGTATTTGTTTTTCCATTCCTGAGATGTGTCATTTAGGATAATGGTCTCTAGTTCCATCCAAGTTGTTGTGAAAGACCTTTTTTCATTCCTTTCTCTGGTTCAGTAGTACTCTGTTGTATAAATATGCCACATTTTCTTTACCCACTCATCAGCTGATGGGCACTGAGGTTGGTTTCTTATCTTCTGCAATTGTGGATTGTGCTAGGATATAAACATACAAGCATTGGTATTTATATATGTGTGTGTAGATGTATATATAATTCTTTTCCTTTGAGTAGAAACCCAGTAGTGGATTTGCTGGGGCAAATGGCAAGTTGACTTTTAGTTCTTTGAGAACTCTCCATACTGTTTTCCTGGAAGTTGGACTAATTTATAGTCCCCACAAACACTGGATAAGTGTTCCCTTTTCATGGAATCTGTGCTGATATCTATTGGGGGGGGGGTGTTTTTTAATAATGGCTGTTCTGAAGGGATAAGGTGGTGTCTGTTGTACTTTAATTTTTTGTTTGTTTGTTTGTCTGGGGGGAGACAGTCCCCTTCACAGCAACCTTAAGCCCCTCTTGGGCTGAAGCAATTCTCTTGCTTCAGCCTCCCAAGTAGCTGGGATTACAGGCACCAACCACAACTCCTGGCTATGTTGTTGTTGTTGTTGTTGTTGTTGTTGTTGTTCAGCAGGCCCCAACTGGGTTCCAACCTGTCAGCTCTGGTGTATGTGGTGGAGCTCTAACCACTGAACTTCTCTGTGGTTTTAATTTGCATTTTCCCTGAAGATTAGTGACATTGAACATTTTCTCAGGTTAGCCATTTGTATGTCTTTATTTTGTTAAAGAGCTGATGCAATAGTACATTTGTTTGTGTTCTTTCGAAAAGTTTGTGTCTTGGCTTGGTGCCTGTGGCTCAGCAGGCTAAGGTGCCAGCTACGTACACCTGAGCTGGTGGGTTCAAATCCAGCCTGGGCCCACCAAACAACAATGATGGCTGCAACCAAAAAATGGCCGGGCATTGTGGCAGGCGCCTGTAGTCCCAGCTACTTGGGAGGCAGAGGCAAGAGACTCGCTTGAGTCCAGGCATTGGAGTTTGCTGTGAGCTGTGATGCCACAGCATTCTATCCAGGGTGACAGCTTGAGGTTCTGTCTCAAAAAAAAAAAAAAAAAGAAAGAAAAGAAAAGTTTGTGTCTTTTGGCCTGAGCCTATGGCTTCAATGGGCTAAGGCGCCAGCCACGTACACCTGAGCTGGCAGGTTCGAATCCAGCCCGGGCCCGCCAAACAACAATGACAGCTGCAACCAAAAAAAAATGGCCAGGCGTTGTGGCGGGCACCTGTCCCAGTCCCAGCTACTTGGAGGCGGAGGCAGGAGACTCACTTGAGCCCAGGAATTGGAGATTACTGCGATGCCACAGCACTCTACCCAGGGTAACAGCTTGAGGCTCTGTCTCAAACAAAAAAAAAAAAGAAAAGTGTGTGTCTTTTGCCCATGTTTTAATGGGATTGTTTGTTTCTTGCTGATTAGTAGATTCTGGACATTAGTGCTTTGTCGGATGCTGGTTCGGGAATACTTTTTGTTTGTTTTTTTTTTGAGACAAAATCTCACTTTCTTACCCTCAGTGGAGTGCCATAGGATCACAGCTCACAGCAACCTCAAATTCTTGGGCTCAAGCAATTCCGTTGCCTCATCCTACTGAGTAGCTGGGACTACAGGCACCCGCTACAAGGCCCGCTAAAATGTTCAGCTATTTTTTTTTTTTTTTTTTGAGACAGAGTTTCACAACTTTGCCCTCAGTAGAGTGCTGTAGCAACACAGCTCACAGCAACCTCAAACTCCTGGGCATAAGCGATTCTCTTGCCTCAGCCTCTTGAGTAGCTGGGACTATAGACACCCACCACAACCCCCGCTATTTTTTCGTTGCAGTTGTCATTGTTGTTTAGCTGGCCCAGGCCAGGCTCAAACCCACAAGCCTTGGTGCATGTGGCTGGCACCCTAACCTCTGTGCTACAGACGCAGATCCTGGTTTGGAAATACATTCTCCTGCACTATAGGCTGGCAGTTTATTCTGTTGATTATTTCTTTTACTGTGTAGTATCTTTTCAGTTTAATTCTCACTTGTTTAGTTTTGTCTCTGTTGTATTTGCTCTTGGGGTCTTTGTCATAAATTCTTTACCTAGGGCAATGGAGTTTTAAAATTCTTTTGTTTACATAATTTCTATACTTTCCATTTTTACCTTAAGCATAGTAAAAAAAAATGTTTTCATGATCAGAAAAATATATGTGAGGCTCAGTGCCTGTAGCTCAGCAGCTAGGGCACCGGCCACATACACCGGAACTGGAGGTTCAAATCTAGCCTAGGCCTGCCAAACAATGACAAGTACAACCAAAAAATAGTCTGGCATTGTGGTGGGTGCCTGTGATCCAGCTACTGGGGAGGCTAAGGCTTAAGCCCAAGAGTTAGAGGTTGCTGTGAGCTGTGATGCCACAGTACTCTACCGAGGATGACAACTTGAGACTCTGTCTCAAATACACATATATACACACTATATATATACATATGAATAAAAATATATTCAATGGTTGAGAAAAATAACAAGCTAGAAGCTTGGGGAGACTGAGGCAAGGCCAGGTTAGACACGAGGGCGTCTCTGAGCAATTTCACTTTCACGTCAGTGCTGAGTAAACCTTCTCGCCCCTTCCTGGGGACCGACACTGAGCTGCCACTCGCTGCCTCGGTCTCATTGCATCTGGGCCGCCGCTCCTGCGCTGGCATCTGAATGCCCAGCTCCGCTTGTGAGCACGAGCCCCGGTCTTCCTGCGCCTGGTGCACCTGTCGCCCTGGTCGGGTCTGTGTTGTCCTGCCCCGGCCCGGAGCCGCTGCCAACCGTCTCCCCGCTGTCCCTCTCTCTCCGCAGGGAAGATCCTGGTGCACTGCGCGGTGGGAGTGAGCCGATCCGCCACTCTGGTGCTGGCCTACCTCATGCTGTACCACCGCCTCACGCTCGTGGAGGCCATCAAGAAAGTCAAGGACCACCGCGGGATCATTCCCAACCGAGGCTTCCTGCGGCAACTCCTGGCCCTGGACCGCAGGCTGCGGCAGGGTCTGGAGGCGTGAAGGGGGGATGGGACGGCAGCCAGGCCTGGGGGGGAGGGGAGGGCCCTGGCTCCCAGCCGGAAAGAGGAAGCCGGGTGGCAGGTGGCCGGAGCCCGGGAACCCCTCCTCCCTGGAAGCAGGACAGTGAGGGGCCGAGCCCCACCCAGGCCACTGCGGGGCGGGCGGGCGACCGGGTGCGGGAAGCGGGAAGCGGCAAGGAGGCCGCCGCGCTGCGGGTGGAAGACCCCGCCGGGGTCCAGCCAGGGTGTCGCCAGCGATCTGCAGCCCCTTCCGCTCTTTGTGCCTAAGTGTTCCCTCCTCGTGTACCAAACGACAGGGCCGTCTGTGTCCTGCGGGGTGCAGAAGCATGAATGCTGTGGGGTAGTTGTGTGAAGCCGTAGCGCAGACGGACGGCGAAGACCGCGTGTGAAAACCGCGAAGTCGGAGGCAGAACCCAGCCCCGTCCCTCGGAGCGCTGGAAGAGGCGTGCGGGGCTGGCCAGAACCTTACAGAGATGCATGGCTGGCGCTCTCGACATGCTCACTCGCTTATTGGAACCGGATGTCTCCATGAGAAATAAAGATTGTGGAAAAGAAGAGAGTTTTGACGTCATTGACGGTTTGGAAAGAGTTTGGGGCCTCGCTCCAGGAAGCCCCAGCCTTGCCAGGGTAGCGACAGTTCCTGACTTGCTCCTGTCGCCGATAAGCCTCCACCAGTTAGCGTCACGCGGTTTCTCCCAGTCTAAGTTCCCGGTCTTGTAGCTAGGGAAATGTGAGGTGGTATTTTCAGCTGTTCCACAAAGGGGCAGCCGAGGACCAAAAACCTGAGGTTTGCAACGCCTTCGTGTCGGGCGCAGTGAACACCTGCACGTTCCAAGCCTCACACACGCAGGTTTCCATTCACACTCTCAGGTGTTAAGAAATAGAACTTTGGGGCTCGGCGCCTGTGGCTCAACGGGTTAAGGCGCCAGCCACGTACACCTGAGCTGGCGGGTTCGAATCCAGCCCCCGGGCCCGCCAAACAACAATGACGGCTGCAACCAAAAATGGCCGGACGTTGTGGCGGGCGCCTGTGGTCCCAGCGACTTGGGAGGCAGAGGCAAGAGACTCGCTTGAGCCCAGGAATTGGAGGTTGCTGTGAGCTGTGATGCTACAGCACTCTATCCAGGGTGACAGCTTGAGGCTCTGTCTCAAAAAAAAAAAA
>CAUYON010076055.1:0-12216 GCA_963573935.1 Arctocebus calabarensis
AAATGAATCACTAATTTATATTTAATTACAATACAACTCTGTCTATAGATGCAAAATTTCACCCATGTGAAAATGGAAGACAGATTATATCATGATCAAGAATTTTGATCTCACTATGACTTGTGAATTATTCTTCCCATCAACACTCTTTAACTTACCCTGCTGCTAAGATAGTTCTAGAGTGTTCATTTATTCCCTTCAAAATAACTTGGGTAGTTCCTTAGAGAGATGGTCCCAATGCTCCTGCTGTTCCATATACCACTATAAGTATTGAGAAATTGCCATTTGCGGTTCTGCTACGCTGAAGGTAGGTCTGTAAGCTCTGCCCTCTCTACAATACAGATTTATACGGTCAGGTCTTCAATTTTATTCCCTATTTTGAGGAGAGAACTAGTGCTTTATACATAAATATTTGCTATTGAAGTATTTTATTGTATATCATTATACTATTTTGAAATTTTAATATTTCTATTAATAGTTATTCAAAAGTTTGTAAGAATGACCTTGTTTAATGAGGATTTACAAAATTCTTTATTTGTTGTTTACTTTTTTACTTTACTCTCCTTTGCTGATAAAGACTATTCATTTTAATCCATTCGTGTATCGATGGGCTCTTGGGCTTCTTCCATGACTTAGCAATTATGAACATTTTGTGATCTGAGGTGATTAATATCTCTGGCCCTTTATTAACAATAAACTATTTTTCAAGTTTCTTTACAGTTTGGTACTCTGACCTGGTGAGCAATTCATTCAACAAATACTTACTAAGCACCTATTGTGTTTCACACAGTGGAATCTCTTAAGAGTGTGTGCTTAAATATTATATCAGAGAAATCAGTCATTAGTTTTCTTTCCTTGATCCCTAAGTTTTCCTCTATGCAGCGAGAGGGCTACATCATGGGGATTATGTCTAAAAAGATCATCTGTCTCTAAGAAGCTGAACTTGGCTTTGCCTTCCCTATATTACTCTTTATTTTATTCCTACTCTACGTATTAGCAACATGTGTAGAATAACTTCTCTTCCATATTGAGAACAAAGTTCTATTTTATTGAGTGTTACTGCATGTAGATATCTGAATGTCCAGGAAATGGGAAATAGAGTTCACTTCAAGGTAATTTACCATTTCACAGGCTGTTTGACAGAATTTGTAAGTAGATCAGTCCTTGAAAAGAGTGGAGTATTTTTATTTTTAATTCCTTTTTTTTTGTAATTAGAATACATTTTTTATTAAGAGCTGCTAGGTACCAACATTTTTCCACCCATAAATTTAGCATTTCATGACACAATGAGAATTACAATGGTAGGAAGAAAGGAGACTATGCAAGCAAAACAAAGGCATAAAATGAAATGAGGGAATAGCAGCCAGCTTGCTGCAACTGTAAAGAAGAAGAAAACTTCAAGGAGGGCTGATTTATAGGGAATTATTATTATTGGTTTATTTGGAAAACTAGGGCAAGGATTAGAAGTTGCTAAAGTGGCTGTTTTTGCAAACTGGTTGGAAGAATCCTTCTCTTCTGTGTCATTATAAAATAATAATTCTTGGTGAATGTGTCCTCTTTCACTTAAGGATTTGCATGGACTTGAAAAATACTACTTGAATAAAATTATGATGCCTAAGAAGTACATTCAGACCACTATTTAAATGAAAAAGCAAAGACCAGGAGCAGTACAGAGATTTGTCAAAGTTGCCTAAGGGATCAGAGCAACATAATATATCCAGTTTCCAACTTCTGATTTCTTAAATTCAGAAACAATTGGTTCACACAATTGAACTTTAAATTCTAATTAGAGAAACTTAGTCCTCACCAGAGTCTTAAATTTAAGAGCGATGACTCAGTTGTTGATTCTCTTACTCAGTTGTTCATTGGAATTTTATGGAGCACCAGCTATGTGTCCTGTGTGTCAGGTTCAGGTTGATGTGCTGAGAATAGAGTTGAGTAAGACATACTCCCTTCCATCATGTGGTTCATATATTTAAAGAGTGTGTTCAAATTAACACGATAGACTAAGATATGTGTTTTCTCAGTGTGAAATACCAATTAATAAAATACTCAGAATTAAAAACCCAAATGGTGCTTTTTGTTGGTGGTGTTTCTTCCTGTAATATGAAGGATGATTTACTTAGTTATTTATACAATTTTTAGAAGTTCTCACCTTAATAAAATACATTTTAACAGACCTTAAGATGCAGAGAAATTGAAATTTAAAAATCAGAGGTAGCCTGTTAGAGCAGGAAACAGCATTGAATTGGGAGTCAGAAAACCTCAGTTGTAATTGTTCCTTTTACTAATCCACTGTATGAATTAATACAAGAGATTGTACTTCTAGCTTGAGAAATCTCTAAGGAATCTCCAAAAATTTTACAACATTAAATAAGTGTACATTGAGAAAAACTAGAGATATAGAAGTGTAAAAAGAGATGGTAAGGTAGAAGGAAAATCAAGTATAGCATTCTGGAAGCCAAGTGAAGAAAATATTTTCTTAAAGAAGGAGAAATCAATTGTCTAATATTATTGATAGGTTAGATAAAATGAGAATAAGAATTGGTTATTGGGTTTAGCAAAAGGCAATCGATGACCTTGACAAGAATAGTTTCAGGGAAGTGATGGGGGGTACAAAGGTGTGATTAGAGTGGGTTCTAGAAGACAGATTCAACATACAAATGGCCACTGGTCAACTCCTATGGCAAAATAGAAATTTGACCCACAGTTTGTAGCAAACAGTCCAGAAAAACAACCTATTATCCATATTAAGCAGCTGAGGAAGCCAGCCTACAAGTCATAATTGTCTTCAGCAAACATTCCAGGAAGATAAATAATAACTCTTGAAACAATCACCCCCAGATTTCTAAGATTTAATTAATTACTGATAGTTCTCTAATTTTTATCCCTGTCTCCAATTTATGACTAACCAGAGAAAGCCAAATATTTACCAATAACCATGTATGTGTGTGTGTGCATAAACTTCAAAACATTTGTGGAAAATGGAATTAAAAGATAAAAATAAAGACTTTATTTCTCAACATAGGCCCTGTCAAGTTCAAGCCACTTTTGAAAATGATGATACCAGCCATTTAGTCCATCCTTAAAGAACTGAGGGCCTTGGGAATTTAACCAGTCTTTCTTATATTATTAACCAAAGTAAAATGTATTTAAAGATTTTTTTTTGTGACTCTAGAAGTGGAGAGTTGCAGGGGGAAGGGGACTGGCCTGGTGCTGCACAAAAGTGTGCAGCAGCAGCATGACAGTGGAAGCAGTGTGGACGAAGGTGGCACCTGTGATGCCATGCCAGTGGCATGCTCCCGCTGGGGTCAAATTTTGGAGAGACATCTTCCCAATTCTGTGGACTGCTGAAGGGGGCCAGGCCTCACCCCCAGGAGTACCAGAGGAGGAGTGTGGCTGGGGCAGAGGCGTGGTCTTTGAGGGAGAGAAACGTGTGCTGCTAAAGTAACCCCCAGTTTGGAACAGACTCTGGAGGAACACTTTCCAGTTTCCAATGAGCAACAGAGGGAGTCAGGCTTGAGCTCCTTCTCCTTGCTGGTGGCAGACTGCAGTGACCCAGTGGAGGAGGCATTGACTCCCCTTTGACTCTGGCAGATACAAATCCCTGGTGCATTAGTTCATCAGAAGGAACTGGCCCACAGTCCCGTGGGGTACCAGTGACTGGGCATCGCTGAGGTGCAAGGTGAGGAAGGAGGCACCAGCCCCCCTGAACTGACTCTTTTGCCTGGCAGGTCTTTCTGACTCCACTGAGCACTGGAGCAAGTCACACTCAAGCTGCCAGTGAACCCCTGCTGTCTAGTTGCTGGAGAACTTTTGAACTCTCCCACATGAACAATTGTGCTGCCTGGGACATTTGGTTCAGAACTCTTGACCTGGGCTGGCTGCATGGGGATCCTCCAAGGTTGAGCCCTGTTTATGTTGTAGTGGGAGGGACTAATTCTCCTGTTCCAGTTGTTGCTCTTGGGGGGCAGGGTGTCTTAGTTGCTTGTATCTCTCCCCAGCTGAGATTTCAGCCCAAAGCTGTTGGTTCACTAGGATTGGATAGAGGCTGGCTGAATACAAGATGGAGCCACCTAGCCCAAGAACATTCCAACCCCAAACACAGCAGAAGAAAAGAAATAACCAAAATCAGAACAGAATTAAATGAAATTGAAAACAAAAGAATCATTCAGAAGATCAATGAATCAAAAAGTTGGTTTTTTGAAAAGATTAACAAAATTGATCAACCTTTGGCTAACCTAACCAGAAACAGAAAAGTAAAATCCCTAATATCATCAATCGGAAATGATAGAGAAGAAATAACAACTGACACCTCAAAATTCAAAAAATTCTTAATGATTACTACAAAAACTTTATTTTCAGAAATATGAAAATCTGGAGGAAATAGACCAATACTTGGAAGCATGCCACCTTCCTAGACTTTACCAGAAAGAATTGGAAATGTTGAGTAGACGTATATCAAGCACTGAAATAGCATCGACTATATGAAGTCTCCGCAAAATAAAAGTCCAGAACCAGATGACTTCAGATCAGAATTCTACCAAACCTTTAAAGAGGAACTAGTACCTACATTACATAACCTTTTCCAAAACATAGAAAAAGTAGGAATACTTCCCAACACATTCTACAAAGCAAATATTACCCTGATCCCCAAACCAGGAAAAGACCCAACAAAGAAATAAAATTATAGACCATTTTCATTAATAAATCAATGCAAAAATCTTCAGTAACATAGCAAACAGAATTCAACAGCCCATCAAAACAATTATACACCATGACTAAGTTGGTTTTACCCCAGTGTTACAAGGTTGGTTCAATATACCTAAATCTATAAAGATAATACATTACATAAAATAAAAAACAAAGACCATATGATTTCCTCAATTGATGCAGAAAAAGTTTTTGATAATATACAGCAGCCTTTCATGATCAGAACAGTTAAGAAAATAGGCTTCGATGGGTCATTTCTTAAACTGATAGAGGCCATCTACAGCAAACCCACAGCCAATATCATATTGAATGGAATAAAATTGAAAACATTTCCACTCAAATCCGGAACTAGACAAGGATGCCCATTGTCTTCACTGCTACTTAACATAGTAATGAAAGTTTTAGCCATCACAATCAGGCAGGAGAAGGTAATCAAGGATATCCAAATGGGATCAGAGGAGATCAAACTCTCACTCTAGGCAGATGATATGATCTTATACCTGGAAAACTCCAGGGACTCAACTACAAAACTCTTAGAAGTGATCAAGTAATATAGCAGCGTCTCAGGATACAAAATCAATACTTACAAATCAGTAGCTTTTATATATACTAACAATAATCAAGCTAAAAAAATAGTCAAGGATTCTATTCCTTTTATAGAAGTGCCAAAAAAGATGAAATATTTGGGAATTTACCTAACAAAGAGAGTGAAAGATCTCTATAAAGAGAACTATGAAACTCTGAGAAAAGAAATAGCTGAAGATATCAACAAAGTGAAAAACATACCATGCTCATGGCTGGGAAGAATCAACATCGTTAAAATGTCCATAATACCCAAAGCAATCTACAAATTTAAAGCAATCCCTATTAAAGCACCACTGTCATACTTTAAAGATCTGGAAAAAAAATAGTACTTTGTTTTATTTGGAATCTGAAAAAACCTCAAATAGCCAAGGCATTGCTCAGAAGTAAAAACAAATTGGGAGGAATCACACTACCCGACTTCAGACTATACTATAAATTGATAGTGATCAAAACAGTATGGTATTGACACAAAAACAGAGGTTAGATGTATGGAACAGAATAGAGAACCAAGAAATGAACCCATCCACTTACCATCATTTAATCTTTGATAAGCCTATCAAAAACATAAATTGGGAGAAACATTCCTTATTTAACAAATGGTGCTGGATGAATTGGCTGGAAACTTGTAGAAAACTGAAACTGGATCCTCATCTTTCATCATTAATAAAATTGAGTCTCACTGGATAAAAGATTTAAACTTAAGACATGAAACTATAAAGATATTTGGAGAGAGGTGCAGGGAAAACACTTGAATAAATTGGCCTGGGAGAATATTTTATGAGGAGGACCTCCTGGGAATTGAAGCAACAAGAAAAATATATTACTGGAATCTGATCAAACTAAAAAGCTTCTGTACAGCCAAGAACACAGTAAATAAAGCAAGCAGACAGCCCTCAGAATGGGAGAAGATATTTGCAGCTTATTATTCTGACAAAGGTTTGATAACTAGAATCCACAGTAAACTCAAACTAATTGTTAAGAAAAGACCAAGTGATCTCATTTCTTTGTGGGCAAGAGACTTGAACAGATGCTTCTCTGATGAAGACAGGTGCATGGCCTACATACACATGAAAAAATGCTCATCATCTTTAATCATCAGAGAAATGCAAATCAAAACCACTTTGAGGTATCATCTAACTTCAGTAAGAATAGTTAGTCCACATTACAAAATCCCAAAACTACAGGTGTTGGCATGGATGTGGAGAGAAGGGAAAACTTATACACTGCTGGTGGGAAGGCAAGGTAATATGTTCCTTTTGGAAAGAAGTTTGGAGAACACTTAGGGAACTAAAAGTAGACCTGCTGTTTGATCCTGCAATTCCCTACTAGGTATATATCCAGATGACAAAAAAATCACTTTACAACAAAGATATTTGAACAGAATGTTTATTGCGTCCCAATTCATAATTGCCAAGACATGGAGGGAGCCCAAGTGTCCATGGACTCATGAATGGATTAACAAATTGTGGTATATGTATACCATGGAATATTATGCAGCCACAAAAATGATGGAGACTTTACCTCTTTTATGTTTACCTGGATGAAGCTGGAACATAAAATTCTTAGTAAAGTATCTCAAGATTGGAATAAAAAATATCCCATGTACTCAGTACTATTTTGAAACCAATATATAATCTCCCACACTTTCATACAAATGATGAAACGCAACTATAGCCCAGAATGAAAGAGGGAGGAGGAGAGTGAGGGGAGGGGCTGGGGGAGGCCATCTGAAGGGAGGGTAATCAGTGGGACCTCACCTATTGTGCATAATGCAAGGGTATATGTCAAATTATTAAAAGTAGAGTATAAATGTCTTAATGGAACAATTAAGTTAGAGAGGTGAAGGCTATGTTAACCAGTTTGATGTAAGCATTCCAAATTATATATAAAATCAGCACATTGTAAAAAGCTATAAAATCTCTAGAGAAGCACAGTATAGTTAATGCATTAGTGTACATAGTTATGATTTTAAAAAGTTAATAAAAAAAGAATTTTTTAAGATTAGGAAGCAAAAGGAAGTCAGAAGGAGTCAAATCAGGATTGTAAGGTAGATGCCTAATGATTTCTTTTGGAACTTTCACAAACTTCCCCTTGTTTGATGAGAGGAATGAGTAGTAATATTTTTGTGGTAAGAAAGGACTCACTGGCTAAGCTTTCCTGAGTGTTTTTCTGCTATAGCTTTGGCTAACTCTGTCCAAACACTCTCACAATAAGCAGATATTATTATTCTTTGGCCCTCCAGAATGTCATCAGGGAAAATGACTTAAGCACCTCCCAAAAACTGTTGGCATGACTTGTTCTTGACTGGTCTGCTTTGCTTTGACTGGAGCACTTATATCTTTGGGTAGCCATTGCTTTGATTGTCCTTTGTCTTCAGGATCATACTAGTCAAGCCATGTTTCATTTTTTGTTGCAGTTATTGGAGAAAATGCTTTAGAATCTTCATGCCACTTGTTTAAAGTTTCCATGGAAAGCTCTGCTCTTGTCTGCACCTGATCTGAGCACAATTGTTTTGGTATCCATGGAGTGGGACGTTTGCTCAACTTTAATTTTTCAGAATTGTGTGAACTGAACCAGTTGAGATTTCTATGGTATTGGTTTCAGTTCTCTTCAATTAAGGCACAAACAAGGCTGTTTTAATCTTCACAAAATTTGGTAGATGGTCTGCCACTGCAAGCTTCATCTTCAACTTTGTCTCATTCTCTTCCTAAAATTATTATTTTTTCTTTGTAAACTGCTGATTTCCTTAAGGGCATTGTCCCCATAAACTTTTTGTAAAGCATCAATTATTTTACCATTCTTTCACCCAAGCCTCACAATAAATTTAGTATTTGTTTTTCCCTCAATTAGCAGAATCCATGTTGCGCTCATAAGGGTTCTTTTCAAACTGATGTCTTATCCTCCATGTCTCAAATTGATCCTGTTCAGACATGTTACAAAAAATTAGTATCAATTTATTTTGTTGCAAAAAATTGAACTCCACGCACGGTTATAATACACATTTCCACCAGCTTTTTGCAGACTCCTTATATAGTTCTGGTTATGAATTTTTCTATAAAACAAAAAGAAAAATAAGCAGTAAGTGACATACACTTCTTATTTTTTACTGACTAGAACATCAAGTACAGTGATTAACAAAAGCAGTAACAGTGGGCATTATTTGTTGTTTCCTAATGTTTAAAAGAAATCTTCTAAAGTTTTATTGTTATGATATTTGCAGTGCATTTTTGTAAGGTGTGTTTTATAAGACAGAAAATTCCCTTCCATTCCTAATTTGGGAAGAATAGTTTTTTTGTTTATTTTTGTTTAATCATAAATGAGCGTTGGTTTTTTGGCAAATTGCTTTGCTATACATTAATATGGCTTTTCACTTTTAATGTTTGTGATATAGTCAATTATGTTAGTAGAGTTTCTATTGCTCAGCCTTCATTCATTCCTGGGTTAAATTAAAATTTATTTGACATAATTTTTTTTTTTTGAGACACGGTCTCACTTTGTCATCCTTGGTAGAGTGCCATAGCATAATAGCTCACAGCAACTCTTGGGCTAAAGGATGTAATAATAGAACTGTCTGTAATTTTTTTTTTTGTCTACCTTATTTCACTTAGTGTAGTTACTTTTTATATTTATCCATAAACATTTATCAATAGTTTAATTCATTTTTGATGCAGGATGTTTGCATGAGGATTTTAGTACTTGTTGATGAACATTTGGATTGTTCCTAATTTTTGGCTGTTCTGTGTAAAACTTCTTTTAACATTTGTATAGAGATATGGATCTGTAATTCCTGATAACTATTTTTTTAATAATTTTATTGAATCATAATTATGTACATTGGTGCAATCATAGGGCATGATTCATATACATTCAGAAATATTTTGATTGTACTGTTACAGATAGCCTTCATGGCCTTTTCTTGATCACTATATAAAGACATTGATACTCTACCTTTAATAAGTTTCACCAGTACCCTGCTAAGATGCACCGTAGGTATGTTCCCACTAATTGCCCTCCCTCTACCCATCCTCCCCCTACCCCTCCCCTCCCTTTCCCCTTTCCCTGTATTCCTGTTCCTGATAACTATTTAAAGTGGATTAGCTATATCACAAGATAGTTTTATGTTTGACATTTTAAGAAATCTCCAGAGTGTTTTTTGAAATGATTGTATCATTTTACAGTCCCATAAGCTATGTGAGAGTTTGACTTTCTCCACATACTCACAAAAACTTTTCTTGAGTTTTTTAACTTAAAGTATTATGTAGTATTATTTAATTATGCATTAAATTTGCATTTTAATGCCTAATGACATTAAGTTCTGAGTGCAATTTCATATACTTAATTTACCTTCTGTGTATTTTGTTTGATGAAGCCCAGACAAGAAATGGACTATTTCCTCCTCATTGACTTTATTGTATTATTTATGTATTCTGAATATAAATTTTTTTATCAGATATATTATTTGTGATTATTTTATCTGAGTCGGGGATTTTCTAAAAATTTTCCCAACAGTGTCGTTCACAGAACAGAAGTTTTAATTTTGGTGAAAACTAATTTTTCAAGTTTTAAAAATATTATTCTTTGCTATTTTATAAAGATTTACTCTTGTGTTTCTCTAGAAGTTTTATAGCTTTTGATTTTTTTAGTTTTCTTTTTTTTTAACTTTGTTTTATTAAGTCCTATACACATAGATCATGAATACATTTATGCATATGTGGGGCACAATGTGTGTGTTTTTTTTTTATACAGTCTGATGTGGTTACATCAACATAGCTTTCGCCTCATTTACTTTATTATTGTGTTAAGACATTTATGTTCTACACTTGACAGATTTGACTTGTACCCTTGCAATAGATCTAAAGTCAGTTTTTGGTTAACGTTATATATTACATGAGGCATTCTTCTTTCACTGAATAATCTATGCAACATTAAACACTTGCCAATATATGTGTGGTTCTATTTCTGGACTTTATCCTGATACACTGATATACTTAAGTCTTTATGCTAATTCTACACCCTTTGGACTATCGTAGCACTAATGTTTTAACTTTTGTACTTCTGTTTCAAAGATGTGTTAGATAGTCTTAGTCCTTTGCATTTCTATATTAATTTTAAAATCAGGTTGTCAAATTATATCTTAATGCATGATGGATGTTTTAATTGGGGTTTCATTGGATCTATAAATAGATGTATGGACAATTGACCTCTGAAGAATATAGAGACTACCATTCCATAAACAAATTACATTTCTCCATTTATTTAGATATTTTAAAATTTCTGTCATTAATGGTTTGCTGTAGTTTTGCATTTATTTCTTCAGATTATCCCTCTTTCATACTTTTTGATCTTGTCTATGTCATTGCTTTTTCAATTTCAATTTCTAACTGTTCATAGCTATAATAGGGAAGTAAAATTTATTTTTATATCTTGATTTTGATATGGAAGCCATGTCAAACTCAATTACTAATGCTAAGAGCATTTCTGGGTATAAATTTCATTGGTTTTCTGTAGATAACAATGATATATACAAGTATAGATAATTTTTTTTTTGAGGTTGAGGGTAAAAAGAATTGTTACACTTATAAAATTTGTTAGGTAAAGTCCCTCCCTAAGAGATGTGCCATACACCGTAATCTCCCACCCCCCTCCCTACTCTCCTCCCTGTTCCCCTGCCCCCTACTTTGAATTGATTTGAATGTTTCTCTTATGAGGGTATGTATTAGATCATCTACTGCTTCATGTTAGAATTGAGTACATTGGATTCTTGCTTCTCCATTTTTGTGATACTTTACTAAGAGAATATGTTCCAAAAGTATAGACAACTTTAATTCTTGTTTTTTAAACTAGATTCCTTTTTACTTTTTCTTGTCTTCTTGCAATAACTAATAACTACAGTTCAATTAACAGAAATGTTGAAAACAGAAATCCTTGGTTTTTCCTGGTGCATGCATTTCTGGTCATGGTCTTCCAGCCATATAGTCTCCATTTTCATTTTTTAAAATTTTTATCATTTTTATTTCAGATTAATGTGAGGATGCAAATGATTAGAAGGAAAATGGTCAGTCTTTTACCATTAACTATGAGGTTAGCTATAGGTTTTCATAGGTGCCCCTTAACAGATAGAGGAAAGTCTCTTAATTTCTGTTTGCAGAGACTTTTTCAAAATAGACGTTGAATGTGTCTGTGTGTACTGAGATAATCATACGGTTTTATATCTTTAGATGTTCATATGATAAATGATAATGATTGAGTTTCAAATCTTAAATAAACCCTGCATTCCCGGAATAAACTTCAGTGTGTCATAATATATTATTATTTTTATATGTTGTCTGAGATCATATAACTAATAATCGATAGATGTAGGATTCAAACCTAGAGGATCTAGATCTATAAATAAAACTATTAAATGGCGAATAGCATAATAGCGGGTCAGTGCTGGTTCTAACTGTGTCCCTAGTAGAGTAATTTTTGACCAAATATTCAAATGTGTGGAAATTCTATTTTTTATTCGTCAAATGAGAGGATTAAACTATGCAATTTTTAAGTTATTTTACTTATTTATTTATTTATTTATTTATTTTTAGAGACAGTCTCACTTTTGCCCTCAGTAGAGTGCTGTGACGTCACACAGCTCATAGCAACCTCCAACTCCTGCCTTAGGCGATTTTCTTGCTTCAGCCTCCTGAGTAGCTGGGACTACAGGTGCCCGCCACAGTGCCTGGCTATATTAAGTTATTTTTAGTTAAAAGTTTTTCCTATGAGGGGGAGGAGCCAGGATGGCAGTCTGTAGCCAGCTTTCTGCAGACACTCCTGTCCAGAAGGAGAGTTAAAGGACAGAAATTTAGCAAGAAAGCCAACGGTTTGGAGCTGAGTCAAGAGACAAGGTCGAGGAACGCACATCAACCCTATTGGAGCGACCTG